>JAPKLY010000293.1:384280-416168 GCA_026898435.1 Prunella vulgaris
CCCCCCCCCCCCCCCCCAAACAAACTCACGCCAACACTTCAGTTATCTTCTCCCACCCCCACCCCACACCCCCACTTCAGTAACATGAAAAGGTAAAAATCATCTTCCAGCAATCTTCCACCCCCAATCTCATTCAAACTAATTTTAATTTCCTACGAACAGTTTTATTTACCTTTTTTTTAAGTTTTTTTAGTTATTGTGTAGATTAAAATATTATATTACAAAAAAATATTTTTACATATAGTAACACACATTTAATTTTACAGTAACATACATTTGCTCTTATAGTAACATACATTTATCTCCCAATTGGTGTTACTATATGGGCAAATGTGTGTTACTATAAAGGCAAAATATAATTTTATGAGAATAAATATGTGTTTTTTAATTTATTCATCATCCATTTAAATCTAGGTATATTCTTTCATTTAATACATATGTTATTATATGAAAAAAAATAATTACTTCTATAAAAATAAATAAATATTTTGAATAGTCAATATTTGTTCTTATAGTAACACACGTTTTGTTCTTGCATTATGTGAAAAATTATTTATTTTATAAAAACAAATGAATATATGTAAAATAACAACATTTTATAAGATAGTAACACACATTTTCTCTAATAGTAACACACATTTATATCTCTATTTGTGTTACTATATGGGCAAAATATATTTTTATAAGAATAAATATGTGTTTCTTAATTTATTCGTCATCCCTTTAAATCTAGGTATATTGTTTCATTTAATAAATATGTTATTACATAAAAAATATAATTATTTCTATAAAAATAAATAAATATTTATTCTTATAGTAACACACATTTTGGTCTTGCATTATGTGAAAAATTATTTATTCTATAAAAATAAATAAATATATGTAAAATAACAATATTTTATAAGATAGTAACACATATTTGCTCTAATAGTAACACACATTTGTCTCCCAATTTGTGCTATTATATATGAAAATGTGTGTTACTATATGAGCAAAATATATTTTTATGAGAATAAATATGTATTACTTAATTTATTCATTTTCCCTTCAAATCTAGGTATATTGTTTCATGTAATACATATGTTATTATATTAAAAAAAAATTATTTCTATAAAAATAAATAAATATTTGTGAATTATCAATATTTATGCTTAAAGTAACACACATTTTGCTCTTGTATTATGTGAAAAATGATTTATTCTATAAAAACAAATGAATATATGTAAAATAACAACATTTTATAAGATAGTAACACATATTTGATCTAATAGTAACATATATTTGTTCTCCAATTTGTGTTATTATATGGACAAGTGTGTGTTACTATATAAGTAAATGTGTGTTACTATACTAACATAAATTGAGAGCAAGTTTTTAAATTTATTATGTAATATTTTTTAATTTATTTTTAAATTTACGACAGTTAAAAATTAATTATAAAACTAAAATTTCCAACTATTTTGCATGATGCAAAATATTAATTGGACTGGGGGTGGGCGTTTGTGTTGGAGGGGGTGGGGTGGGGGTGAGGGGAATGAAGTAACATTTGTATTGATACCTGGGTGTGGGAGTGAATGCGCGTGGTTTTATTAAATATTTTAGTCTATTTTTGGAAATTTTTATCGTATATATATATATATAAAAGAAGAAAATACACGCGCCTGCATAATAACTCCCCTCCCTACCCTGCGCGCCTTGCATGGGTAATGGGCCTAATGGTCTCCATGCGTGCTAATTCCCCTCCCCAGTACCCCATGCCAACATCTTCAAAGTTGTTGGCAATTACTTTTTTTTTTTTAAGTTTATTTTAATTTTAATTTTTTAAAAATTATTGTGTTGATTTAAAAATATTCAAGTAATAATATTATATTACAAGTAAATATTGTACATATAGTAACACATATTTGATCTTACAGTAATACATTTGCTCAAATAGTAACACACATTTGTCTCCTAATTTGTGTTACTATATGGTCAAATTAGTGTTACTGTAAGGACAAAAAATATTTTTATGAGAATAATTATGTGTTTCTTTATTTATTCATCATCCCTTTAAATCTAGGTATATTGTTTCATGTAATAACACACTTTTTAATATTTTCACATATGTTATTATATGAAAAAATTAATTATTTCTATAAAAATAAATAAATATTTGTGAATAATTAATATTTGTTCTTATAATAACACACATTTTGTTCTTGCATTATATGAAAAAAAAATCTGTAAAAATAAATGAATATATGTAGAATAACAACATTTTATAAAATAGTCATCAAAGTCAAAATTTGTGATGCAACTTCATTGAAAATTGCAACGAAATTTGCTTTGAATATTTATTCCGTGTAAATTTATGAGGGATTGTGTTTGCCCAATTTCTAATGCAACACGCAAGTGTACGTGATCGTTGTTGTGTTAAGTCAAGTGACCAAGTTAAATATCGAACCAAGGGAAACAAGTGTTAGTCCAATCTAATGCGTAGAGATATACTTCTCAAAATAAATGAAAGAAAAGACAAGTTTGGGTCCTATTCTAACAAAATGAAAACAAGGATGAACTAATCTAACTTCCGTAGAAGTGCAAGGGAGTGGGTATATGCTCTAGGTACTCCATTATACATGAATTCAAGCATTAATCCAGCCTATAACTATCATGGGTTTCCTCAAATGATTGAACTAGGTAATTGTAACCTGCAAATTTTTCACAAAAAATAATAACTCTTTTTATTAATAATGTGAAAGGAAATTACAAAGAATTATGTGTGAATTTAAGATATCAATACGATTATTTCCGGTCCAATCTATATGAAATCATCTGATTATTCTCTTCGAGTCATGACTTGGTCTTGACTTGATTTGCGAGTTTTTCAAAGTTGGGTCTGATGTTGACTTTGGAGTTGGACGTTAATTCGAGGGCATTGAGCCTTGTTTCGAATTAAAGTTGCCTTTAGAAGGACTTTGTTGATATGTCGGAGTTGGTCTGGAGTTGACTTTGGAGTTGGACGTTAATTCGAGGGCGTTGAGCCTTGTTTCGAATTAACGTTGCCTTTGAAAGGACTTTGTTGATTTTTGGAGTTCAGTTCGATTTGAAGTTGAAGTTGATATTAATTTGAGGGCGTTAAGCCTTATTTCAAATTAATATTGACTTGTCGGAAGGACTTTTTTGAGTATTCACGTTTGGACTTCCTATGGAGATGTCGTTGTAGATGAGCAGTGTTAATTGCCGTTGAGGACTTGCTATTGAATGTTGATTGGAGGGGCTCCGCGCTGTGTTTATCGAATCGAATGTCGATGTTGATGAAGAACGTCGACCGGACGCTTCGCACTGTTGATCCCGGATCAAAACGCCTTGATGTTGGAGAACTCAAAGAATGCTCTTGAAGCCGCGAAGAACGCCTTTGAATCTTTAAGGATGCCCGAAGTCTTGGATCTTGATGCTTTTCTCTAAGCTCTGATCTTCTTGACTCCTTGTTGTGAATGAAATGACTAGAATGGTCCTATTTATAGGTGCAGAATTCTAGATTTGTAGGCCAGATTTGATGAGTCGGAAGATATGATTTGAGGAATATTCCCAAAAGATGCTTGATTTAATAATCTTCAAGGATATTTGTGAAAGATTTGATTTCTTGGGCTTTATAAAAATTGAGCTTGATGACTTTAAAAATCTAGAATAATTAATTGGACTTTAGAGGCCCAGAATATTTAATTTGATTTTAGAGGCCCAATTTAATTTATTAGGCTCTTAAGGCCCAATTTAATTTATTTGACTTTTAAGGCCCAATTCAATTTATTAGGCTTTTAAGGCCCAATTCAATTTATTATGTTTTTGAGGCCCAATTTAATTTATTAGGCTTTTGAGGCCCAATTTAATTTATTATTTAAAAATTAAATTTATCCAAATTTCCAACAATAAATTATTTTAACATGTAATTTTTTATTTTGACAATTAATTTTAATTGCTCATAGTAATTAACACCTTATTAAGCACTAAATTCTCATTTGAATGCCTAATACTCCTATTGGTTTGTTCTATGTTCCATGCAATTCTCATTGTCATAGAAATCAAAACACAAACACTTGGTGTGCACTACAATCAATTAAGAACAAAATTGAATTAACTTAATTCTCATATGTTGCAAACTCAATCAAAGAACTAATCTCAAGTAGCAAACAACCAAGGCTCAAAAGATCATCCAATTAGAGAGTTTTAATCAACTAAATCAACACAATCAAGATATAGCATGAATAAATACAAAAATTAATACATAATTTCAATCACCCAAAGCATAGGAGAGTTTAGCCCATGGCTATTTGCATGAAAACTAACACAAACAACATGAAATCAATCAACATTTAATGAATTGAAAGAAAATTAAAATGATCTTACCAAATGGAGAGAACTTTGCAATAATTGGAAAACTTTCAATCCACAAGCTTTAATGAAATCTTCAACAATTCTTAAAATTGAACCATAGAAATGTAGAGAATCTAATGGAGAATCTATTGCAATTTATTAAAAACCTAATGGAGAAATCAAAAGGAATTTGAGAAATTGGAGTAGAAATGTGGAGAAAGAGAGAGAGGGAGTTGGTAACTACCACTAATATAATTAGGGCTAGAGCAAATACCGAAAATACCGGTATACCATGCTTACCGTACCGAAAAATACCAAATTTATCAAAAATTTTAGTATACCAAAATTTTTGGTACGGTATTGCTATAGGATTTTAAAATTTTTGGTATACCGGTATATACCGAAATATATTCGGTATAAACCGGTATACTGAAAATATTCGGTATAATAATATACCGGTATATTATTTAATAAATAATTTATTAAAAATATTATTTTAATATTAAATTTGAAACCCCACTTCAATTATTGATGTACTAGATCTGAAACATGAAACCCTAGTTTCATTTATTCCTCACAACTCACACGGCCAAAAAACCTTGTTCGTCTTTCTCGCTGTGGCGTCGCTCCGGCGCCTTCACGCTACACGCCTGCACCGAGCCTCCACACGGACCACACCCCCATCACTCCTCTGGCGCCCTTTCGCTACTCCGACACTGCTCTACGGCTACCTGACACTGCTCCAGGGCTCTCGACGCTGCTTCGACAGTCGCAACGCACCCACAGTACTCCCACGCCATGCTGCTCTCCGACGCCTCACTCACGCTGCTCTCCGCCACAACCAAGGTACGTTGCTCATATTCCTCTTTATTTTTCAGTTGTTCAAACTTCGAAGAGTGAAATAGGAAAATCACACATGCCCTGTTTCTCTTCTCTCTGTTCCATCGCATGTTTTCTTTGATGGACAACATTCATAGACTAAGGGGTTGTTTGTTTGGTGGTGTTTTCGAGTTTCCAAACAACTATTTTTGGAACAACTGGATCGATTCTCTCTTCAATAGGTTGTTTACCTTCCAGAAATGTTCATGCTGCTGTCCATTTGTTAACTCTGCAAGATTTTATTTTGGATTTACAGAAAATATAATTTTGAATGCAAAATTTTAAAAAAGAAATATTCTCAGTTTGAGACCTGAAATTCAAGCCATATTTTTGCACGTAAATACACTTTTGAGAGCCTAGGGAAATTAATAAATTGATTTTTTTAACTCATACGTAGAACTTCTATCATATTATTTTCATCACATATCTATAGGTTTGATTATTTAATTGAGGTTAAATTCTTTTGTCGACAGAAATGTCAAAAATTTTGAGGTGAATTTTGTTTCTTAAATTGCTCTTTTATTTTTGAATGTAAACAAAAAAGTGAAGCTGCAAAAAATAGTTAAAAAAGTAAAAGAAAAAAAAGAATCTCAAGAGTTCATACTTTAAATTCATTACTTATACATTAGAAATGAAATTTCGGATGAAGATTTGTGGTTTAAAGTGTTCTATTCAAATTACATATTTATCTTTTCAAAAATATATAAAGAATAATGCAATATCATATCTTCAAAAATCTTATCTTAAATTATAAATTTCTTTTAATTTATCAAACTTTATTTAATTTTTAGTTATGTTTGGTTTTGTGTTTAGGTCTTAATAACTTAGTTGTGTCCTGTTAGAGGGCATCTTTTGTGATAATGCGTTAAATCTTGCCTTGTAGTAACCTTTTAAATAGTGTGGAGTTAAATTTTGTAACTCGATAAATGTGATTTGATTTTGCTAATTTTTTCGTTGCTGGTTTTTCAGAATGGAATCTGAATCTTCCTACTCGTTGCGAAGTCCAAGTCCAACAACTCCAACCGATGTACCAAATGCAGTAGGTTCTGATACACATGATGAGGTCTCTAGTCGAAAACGAGCAAAAAGGATTCAATGCCTCCAACGTAGATATTGAAACACATGCTGATGTCTCTAAACGAAAACGAGCAAAACAAGATTCAAAGCCTCCCACAGCTCCTAGGAGTCAGTATTGGTACCATTCTGAAAAGAAGATTCGGATACTAGATGATGGGAGCACGCAACCATTCGGGGTATGTAATTATTGTCAAACTGAGATCCCTACGCTGGGTAGAAGCACTAGTGGCTTAAAAAACCACTTAGTGAACAGGTGCAAGTTAAGTCCATTACACCAAGAGAGTTTGAAGGTGAATAGTCAACCTGTCTTGACAAATGAGAGCATGGGGCAATGAAGTGCTTTGGTTGCTCACACTTTTAATAAAAAATGGTGTGAATTGAAGGTTACTGAGTACGTGATTCATGATGAGGTATCCTTTCGATCTGTTGAAGGGAGAGGGTTCATAAATCCTGTGCATGAGTTACAACCGAGATTCAAAATCCCCGATCAAAAAAAAGTTGCAAGTATGATTTATGATTTATTCTTTGTGGAGAAAACTAAGATACTAACTGCAATTAGTGGCCATAGAGTGAGTATCACTAATGACACATGGACATCCATTCAAAACATAAATTACATGGTGATCACAGCTCACTTCTTAGATAGTGAATGGTAATTACATAAAAGGATCATCAACTTCACAAAAATCACTAGTCATGTTGGGGAAGAAATTGGTAAAGTGGTTGAGGTTTGCTTAAGGGAGTGGGGGATAGAAAAAGTGTTTTCAATAGTAGTTGATAATGCTTCTTCAAATGATACTGCTATTGATTACTTGGAAAAAAGAATGAGGAGTGAGAATTCATTGTTGTTTGAGGGTAAATACTTGCATTTGAGGTGTGCATGTCATATCCTGAACTTAATTGTTAAGGATGTTGGATCGGTTGCGCTGAGTAGAACTGATGTACTATCCTCGCAAACCAACACAGGTCTTTTCTAGCGTGCTTATGTCCTCACTCGCACGCACCCTGAGAACTTCCCAGTGGGTCACCCATCATGAAATTGCTCCAAGTCAAGCACGCTTAACTTTAGAGTTCTTTCACAATGGGAACCAGAAAAGAAGATGCACATTATTGGTATGAGTAGTCAATCAATTTCTTTAAACCCAATATCTAGCTTCAGCGCCACGGGCGGCACGCAACTATGCCTTTAATCGAGCAAACGAGTGGACTTGAGCGCAGCTCGCCTCCAAGGCAGGGACTGCTAGGATTTCTCCCAACAATTCCCCCCCTAGCAGTAGCCTGACTTGAAGCCAAACATACCACTATTTGCGCCATGGGGGACTCGAACCCGTGACCTGTGCTCTGATACCACTTGTTGGTCCCGAAACGAGTTAAATCAGTGTATGGGGGGGAATACACTGATGTCAGATTTTTCTGAAAGACTCAGAAAAATGCTCTAACGCACTCAGTCAGGATTCCCTGAAGTACTCAGTATGCTGAAGGTCCACAGGGGCAGCAGGGACGGTTCAGTAACGAGTCAGATAAACTGAGTGTGAGTAATGTGCTCGGAAGCTCAGTAGAGATAACAAACCTACTGACTGCTCGGAAGCGAGTCAGTTGGACCACTATCTCAGTGGGCCAGAGTACGTGCGGAAAGTGAGCCCTTAGGTTCTACTCGTTTTAGTTTCTGAAAATGTTTTCTCTGAGTTGCTTAGTAAATGGTGGTTAAGGCTGAGTGCACAGTATTCAGATTCAGGATGATTGATTCAGTCCTGAGGTTAAAAACAATGCAGTATGTACAGTTTAATATGATGACAGTGATGATCCTGAACAGAACAGTAAATCAGCACACAGGGGACTTTTTAACGTGGTTCGGAGATAACCAACTCCTACGGCCACGACCTGATTTAACAGGAAGCTATCCTCAAAACCCTGAGGATAGGTACTTGGGTTTTACGTGCCAAGGGACACGAGTAGCCAACTTCCTCTCTTAGGAACTGACCCCTGTGCGTTTTACAAGTCCCAGTCTTTCTAACCAACCGATCTCACACCTTAAGTGGTTTGGTATTCTTGGTTTCCAACTAAGATAGCTCTAGCAATACAAAACAATGCTAAATAATAGAGCTATCGATCTAAGCAAATACAGAGTGAATCCTACTACAACACTAGGGAAATTTAATTGCAGAGTGTTGTTTATGATATGCTTTGAGTTCTTGGATTCTTGAGAGTTTTCTCTTGGAAATTTCCCGTTTACCTTGAATGGGTGCAAGGTTCTCCATATTTATAGGCAAGATTCAAAATAGATCCGTTGGAGGAGATCAAATCAAATCTTTCCTATTTTAGGTAGATTGCAGGCTAGAAATACTGTTTGACCTACCCGCCATGCTTATTCTGGCAAGTTGTCACATCACCTGCAACTTTTTGAGACGCATTAAATGTCGCATTAAATGCTGTGCAGACTCCGTGCATGCGTGTCGAAAGATCATTGGCTCTCCGCTATAACGGCTAGTTGACCTTCAGACATTTATCCTTCCTCGTACATTCAATGCTCTGAGTCTCTTGTTAATAACTCAGTCTGAACGTGTGTCTTAATGGAGTCTTACTGACATTCTTTTTGTCTCTTGTCCCATAGCATAAATAACCTTTTGCTTTGGTCTTACATGATTCAGGTGATCTGAACCACGGCCTGAGTCAGGTCCTATGTGCATTCAGCACAGCCTGATAGGTTATTCAGCCCAGTATGTGTAACCTTTTTGCTTCGGACTTACAGGATTCAGGTGAACTGAACCAAGGCCTAAGTCAGGTCCTAAGTGCATTCAGCACAGCCTGATAGGTAACACTTCACTCTTCACTGACTGAGTTCTGTCCTGAACATGCTTAGTGTATTCAGTAGAAACATCAGCCAATGGTACTTCAGGATAGTCTTCAGGATGAATCAACAGGCTTCGATCTTCAGCTTCAGAACAGACAATCTTCAGCGAGACTGACTGACTCCTTCAGGATGGTTTACACTTCAGACTTTAGTAAATTGGGTCGACTCCAATATTCCTCAGTCTTCAGCATGGTCCTCCTGTACTAAATCTCTAACCAAACTGTCCTGAACTATTTTATCTTGAACAACTATACTTAGGCAAATTCATCAGGGGTTTTGGGATCTAATCAAAACACTCAGATTGTCCCAACAATTTCCCCCTTTTTGATGATGCCAAAACCCTTAAGCAAATTCCTATTCATCTATACAATCAACTGACTTAGTCAGTGAGAACAACTCAGTACCACCTGACAAACTAGGTACTTAGTCTATAAGATGAAAACAAGGAATGGGTTAGTACAGTTCTTGATAAGGATTCAGAAAAGTAAATTCAGGAGTCAACAAGAAGTTGTACTCAGGAAAAGTAAATAACTTCATTGATTGATAAGAAAATACAAGTATCCTGAAGCTAATACAAAATTTCTGAACAACTAGCTCCTGATCTAGTCTTCATCATTATTCCAAGCAGTCAGTGGAATCTCGTACATCTCCAGTACTCGGTTCAGGACCTGCTTCATCCTGTTCCGATCAGCAACGGCCCCGGCAGCTCGTCCTACTCTGACGACTTCTTCAGAAATTGCTTTCTGGTCCAGCTGCTTAGAATTCCTAAAGAGTGGAGGAGGGTACTTGATGAATTCCGGAGGAGCGATCTCTACACCTTCAGTGTCAGCATGTCTGATGATTTCAGCCCAGAGATCAAGATGCTCCTGTGCCATCCAGTGATGTTGTATGACGTCTTTTACTTCAGTCAGATCGTCCCATAACCCCACCACGTAGAATAGGTATGCCCACCTATTCCGGATCGGAATCCATACCTCCAGCATCTCAATCGGAATGAAGTCTTCAACAAACTTCAATGGAGGATGACTTTGATCTGGTCTGACCACAATCTTCCTCTGAGTCTTCATCCGAGATCCAGATGATACAGATTTCTTCTTCTGGACCTGAGAAGTCAGATACTCATTGGACTCTTTTAGGCGCTGGATCTGACTGAGCAGTGAAATTTCTTTCATTTTTGCTATCTTTTCAGCTTCAGTCATCACCAATTTCTTCTGAGTGGTCAGCCCAGATGACATTTGTTCCTCCATCTCCTTATATAACGGCTCAAGAGCCGGATCTTCAGAGGGTCTCAACTTCTTCGGATCTGAGCCTTCAGCAGATTCGATGGCGGCTACGGATCTAGTCCTCTTTCTTTCCGCAGCCTTCAGTTCAAGGGGAAAGTTTTTCTTCTTAGCTTTACCAGTAGTGGCAATTTGCTTCTTCCCTTCTTCCCCCTTTTTTGGCATCATCGTCATTAATACGTTTGATAACTTCATCCACTGACTCCGCCAAAAGATTGAACTGACTGTCCATCTCAGTCTGCTTCACCTGCAATTGCCCAATCTGCCCTGCCATTCCTCTCAGGCCGATACTGAGCTGATCAACGGCTGAATTGTGTGCAGCCTTCAGTCGACCCTCGAAGTTTTCCATCCTTGTGTCTAGGGCAGATGCAATTTTCTCCTTCTCCTGTGCAGACAACTCCCTCAGTAGGTCCTCCTTCAGTTCAGCTTTTAGCTTGACCAACTTCTCATCAACCAGTTGATCAACCTTTTCAGACAGTTGTTGATTCAGAAAATTGGCAAGCTTAGTCTCCTGCTGAGTCTGCACATTAGAAACCATCTGATTGCAGTTCTGAATAGCATCCTTGGCTTGCTCTGAAATGACAGTGAGTTCTACATTGTGTCCAGTCCGAGCTTCCCCAAGAAGATCAATCGCTGCATGCATATCAGTGGCCATATCATTCAGGTCACGGTCCAGTCTGTTCAGTTTCTTGTTCAGCAATTCAGAATTCGAACCAACCCTACTAGCTTTTCGCTCAACGAGGATGACTCTCCTGTGCAGATTGCCAAGAGCTCGTGAGGAATTGTGAAGATAAATTTCTTCGGGTGTAGTCCATTTTCCTCTGACTCGGACCATGCCTGGTGGACCCTCTCCTGAAGCCTCCACAATCCCGGGTCCCAGGATTGCTTCATCGGCCGGTGCACTGACTCCCTCAGTGCCACCTTGCTGATCGTCATCAGCGATTATCACCACCTCCATTTCAGCTTCCTTCTCCTATCCCCTCTCTTCAGCTTTCTGAGTCTCAGGCTCAGGATATGTTCTGCGGACTGTTCTGATAAAATCCACCATCTTGATCAGATGATGTAGAGAGTTTACATCAAAATGATCAAAGAGGGCGGCTTCTAAATCTGCAATGCAGTCCCATCCTCTGGACTCTCCTAGCTGGCTGAGCTCAGACCAAGTAGCATTTCTGATCATGGCAAAAGTGCGGAGTTGCACAACCGCCTCCTTCTGAGCCTCAGTGAGATCAGGGAATCTCCTCTCCATCATCTCAGCTGCCTCTCCCCTTGCTACTATCTCAAAATCTGAAAGAATATTCACATCGGGCGCAGGGAAAGGCCATGGTGTTTCAGCCTGAACTGATTCAGCAGCCTCTTGCTCAACTCCTCCTTCCTGAGCAGGCTCTACCTGACCCAAACTCTGATAAGTTTCAGCAATGTTAAGAATCAGTTGGTCGGGATCAGGGGATGCAACCTCCGGAACAGATGTAATCGGAGCAATTTCAAGAACACCCTGCGCCTGAGCTGGTTCCTTCTCTGGAGTTGCATGCTGAACAGCTTCAGCAGCTAGCTCTTCCATAAGCTTCTTCTCTCGCTCTTCCACGAGTTTCTTCTCTCGCTCTGCTGACCCTGAGTAGAGAAATTTCAGCTTTTGTTGCTTGGGTCTGGAGGGCTTAGATTTATCCTCCGCTGGCTTTGCTGTATCAGACTCGGAAGACTTGCCTGCCTGAGCCTTGACTCTTTCAGTCATGCTCGCCTGGGCCTTCTTCTTCTGAGTCCGGGGCCTTCTCCTTGTGCCAGCATCATCGGAATAAGCTCTGAAGAGATGGATTTTCGCTGGAATCTCGAGTGACTGGGCCTGATCCACATCACCGAGATCCAGGGTCTCCAAGAGCATAGAAATTTTGGTGCCGAAGTGCATCTTGGCCTCAAAAGTCGCCTGCCCCTCTGGCGAGTACTTGATCTTGCTGGTCTCAGCCACCAGCATTTGGAGGAAGTAACCCTCCCAGTCAAAGTTGTGCAGAGAGGCGTCAGAGATAGCCATCATCGTGTATAGCTTCGGTCTGGAGATCTGCTCCAATCCTCCAGCAATCCCCATCACTCCCTGACTTGTCAGGTCGAAGAAGTGACGGTTTTCAGTCCTCAAGACTGATTTATTCAGGCCAGATTTCAGGACGACATCCCCATCGCACAGGGACTGGAGAAAATCCTTCTCATTCCCATACCCGTAATCCACTGGGCTTCGTCCTGTATTGGGAAGATAAAAAACCTCCTTAATCTTCTCCCGGATGTTGAGAGTAACCCATCTCCTGATCATCTCCTCATCACCATCCTTTCCCTTTTCACAGGTGGTCAAGGGAATACAAGTTTCCCACTCCTGGGAGTCCTTGTTTTGCGCCATCTTTAGGTAGAAGGCAGCAACAAGTCGTGGGTGGAGCCTCTGTGGCTTTGCAGTAATGAACTGCAGAAGACCTGCATTATCGAATAATTGTTGTACAAGCAAAATATCTGGGTTATTGGAAGAAAAATCCCCATAGGGCTCATAATGTATTTCATTCCTTAAATGGAAAAGATTTCCAAAGAAGGTATCGGCAGAAGGTGAAGCCATGGAAAATTTAGAAGAATTGAAGAGAATCGGGTTTTTAGAGAAAATAAGTTAAGAAAATATTGGGTGCATAAAAGTTTTAACAACACAATCTTCTCTTATTTATAGAAAAATTCGGTTTTAATCGGACGGCTTAGAAAATAGTGACATATGAGATTCAATGGTCAAGATTTGAGCAGTAAAAAGCATTTGACTCTTCGGTTTTTCAAAAGTGATTGGTCAAATTTTATCGAAAACTATTCCCGCCCACAGTGCATTAAATGCATATTAGAGCATGTCCGTATTTAATTGAATTAAATAATAACCAAATATTAAAACGAATGGCTGGGATCAATTGACAATTAATATTGACTTGATAATACAGCAAACAGTAAAAGGATAATGCAAGCAATATCAGATGACTAGACAAAAATCAGGAAACATACCAGTCAGTCAGATATGTATTCTGACTGATACCACTTATTTCCCTATCAGGGTGACAAGCCCTGAGTTCAGTGTCCTGAAACTTAGTCAGTCTATACTGATCATCCTTTTAATACTGAATGTTCCCCCTAAAACCATTCATATTCTCTCTGAGATTCCTTCATCCTGAGTCCATATGAGTTGTTCCCCCTGACCTTATGCATTCTTATTAGAGATTCAAATTGAATCACCTAAGCCTGGGTCAAGGAGTCCTAACTCTACTGATAACTCAACAAACCTGGTTTTAGGCAAAGCCTTAGTCAGGATGTCAGCTCTCTGTTTTTCAGTAGGGACTCTCTCCATCCTGATGTCCTTCTTCTCAACATGATCTCTGATAAAGTGATGCCTGATGTCTACATACTTACACCTTGTATGTAAGACTGGGTTTTGGGATATGGCAATGGCACTATTATTGTCACAATAAATTGGGACTTCAGTTGCCTCAACTTGGTAGTCTCTCAGTTGCTGTTTCAGCCAAAGAATCTGAGAACAACAGCTGCCTGCCGCCATATACTCAGCCTCAGTAGTAGATGTTGCAACACTGGTTTGCTTCTTAGAAAACCAAGAGATCAGTTTACTCCCTAGAAACTGACATGTGCCTGTAGTTGATTTCCTATCAAGTCTACAGCCTCCATAATCAGCATCTGAATAGCCAGTCAGTTCTAGGTTGTCATCAGAGGGATACCAAAGTCCTAGATTGACTGTACCTCTCAGGTATTTCAGTATCTTTTTGGCACTCTCTAGATGACTCTTCTTTGGATCAGACTGATACCTTGCACAAACTCCAACTGCATAAGTGATGTCAGGTCGACTAGCAGTCAGATATAATAAAGATCCTATCAGTGCCCTATATTCAGTCTGATTTACTGAGACTCCTTCTTTGTCAGGATCCAGCTTCTCATTTGTGTTCATGGGAATGCGTGAGACTCTGCTGGACTGAACTCCAAATTTCTGAATCAAGTCCCTCGTATACTTGGACTGATTAATGAAAATTCCAGAGTCAGTTTGCCTGACTTGGAGACCCAGAAAGAAATTCATTTCTCCCATCATTGTCATCTCAAATTTCCCAGTCATCAGCTTGGAGAATTTCTCACAAAGCTTCAGATTAGGAGATCCAAATATTATGTCATCCACATAAATCTGAACCAAGAGAATGTCTTCCCCTTCGGTGATCTGGAAGAGGGTCCTGTCCAATGTTCCTTTCACGAACCCGTGGTCTATCAGGAATTGGGATAATGTATCATACCAAGCTCTCGGAGCTTGCTTCAGGCCATAAAGAGCTTTCTTCAGGTGGTATACTTTATTACCAACTTCAAATCCAGGAGGTTGCTCAACATACACCTCTTCATTCAATACACCATTCAGAAAAGCACTCTTTACGTCCATCTGATACACTTTGAATTTCCTGAATGTTGCATAAGCCAGAAACAACCTGATTACTTCCAATCTTGCGACTGGAGCAAAGGTCTCATCATAGTCGATACCCTCGGCCTGAGAGTAACCCTTTGCTACTAGCCTGGCCTTATTTCTGACAACAACATTATTTTCATCCCTCTTGTTCTTAAAAACCCACTTGGTGCCAATAACATGTTGACGCCTAGGTCTCTCAACTAACTCCCAAACCTGATTCCGTTCAAACTGATTGAGCTCATCCTGCATGGCTAGGATCCAGTTGGGATCAGCTAGAGCTTCTTCTATGCTTGTAGGTTCCTGATCACTCAGGAAGCAACAAAACATAGCGCTTTCACCAAAGGACAACCTCGTCCTGACCCCTCATTGATATCCTCAATGATATCAGCCAATGAGTGATCATCTAGCCATCGCCTCCTGCTGACTGGAGCACTGGGAGCTACTGACGTTCCATTGCCTGATCCTGAAACATTAGTCTCGACAATAATAGGCAAAGAAGCGGAACGAGCAAGAACAGGGGATACTGAGTCATTTCCTGAGGGTTGACCAATATCAAAGAAATTGTTTCCCCCTACAGTGTTGGACTCAGTAACTGTTTCAGGTGCAGAGGCATCATCACCGACAGTACGTACCTCAGGTTGAGTCTGTCCTTCCGTTTGAGACTCAATGTTTTCCGAGGCAGGGGCTTGCTGAGGGTTGGCCTGAAGACCATCCTGATCTTCATCATCATCATCCCATCCCTTGGGAGCACTGACAAGTTTGATCTTGAATTCAGGATTCTTCAGACTCAGTCTTGTTACCCTTTTGGTAATTCCCTCAGTATCAGGACTTGGAACCTGTTTCCTATGCACTGATGCAGTCTCATCAAACACAACATGAGGTGTTTCCTCCACACAAAGGGTCCAACAGTTAAACACCCTGAAAGCTTTACTGACTGAGGAGTATCCTAAGAAAACTCCCTCATCAGATTTGCTATCAAAGGCTTTCAGCTGGTCTTTCCCATTGTTCAGGATGAAACACTTGCACCCAAAGATATGGAAATAAGAGATGCGAGGTTTCCTCTTGTTCCAAGTTTCATAAGGTGTCTGAGCATGTTGTTTGTTCAGCATAGATCGGTTCTGAGTGTAGCAAGCAGTGTTGATTGCTTCAGCCCATTACTTCTTGGGCAGTCCTGATTCAGCCAACATGGTCCAGGCAGCTTCCTTCAGGGTTCGATTCCTTCTTTCAGCTACCCCATTTTGCTGAGGGGTCCTGGCTGCAGAAGTCTCATGAGCTATACCATGGTTAGTACAAAAGTCAGTTATAATATAGTTTATAAACTCGGTTCCTCGATCTGATCGGATCCTGACTATGCTCTGACCCTGTTCAGTACTCAATTGCTTGAGTAATTCTGGAAGCTTGACCTGTGTCTCCTTTTTGTTCAGCATGAAAATAACCCATGTATACCTGGAATAATCATCAACAACAACAAGGGTATATTTCCTACCATTTATGCTGACAGGAGTTACTGGACCAAAGAGATCCATGTGCAGGAGCTGAAGCACTCTGTCAGTAGAGAAGGCTTCCTTCACCTTGAATGAGGCTTTGGTTTGCTTGCCTTCCTGACATGCTCCGCACACGTGGTCTTTGCTAAAAACTTCATTAGGCAGACCATCTACAAGAGAAAGTCTAGAGATTTTGTTAATAATCTTGAAGTTTAAGTGACTCAGACGTTATGCCAAAGCCAACTGAGCTCAGAGGAGCTCTTAGCGACCAGACAAGTTTCAGGAGGACTGCTCTTAAAGTCAGCAAAATATACATTGCCCCTCCTGATACCTGTAATCAGAACCTGCAGTGTAGATTTGTCCTTCACCAGACACATGTTAGATGTAAATTCTACACTATATCCTCGGTCACAAAACTGACTAACCGAGAGTAAGTTATGTCTCAGTCCCTCAACATATGATACATTCAGTACACGGACAGAGTTAATAACAAGGGTTCCGAATCCTCTGGTGAAACCCTTAGAGTTATCACCAAAGGTTACCTGCGGGCCTTCTTGAGCTACATAATCCTGAAGGAGATCACGAAATCCGGTCATGTGCCTGGAACAACCTGAGTCCAAGTACCAGTCCTTCATCAGATCCTCCTTCCTCTTCTTGTAGCCCGCAGCGACCTGAAAAGAATCAGGCCTCAGGTACCCATCTAGTATTGGGTCCTACTGAGTCAGCCATACCCTTCGGGATCCAGATTTGTTTAACAATTCTGATAGCATCAGAAGAGTAAACCTGTTTCCCTGAAATATCAACATACACGGTTCTCTTCTTCCTTTGTGCCTGGGAAGTTGAGGGTGTATGGGTGTCAGCCTGTGGTTCAGGAGCCCTATATTGATTCCTTGAGGTGGGCCTCCTGTTCCTCCTTGGCCTGAGTGCATTGGGCTGAAGTCTGTCCTGAGCAGGAGCAGCTCGGGCCTGACCTCTTGGCACATGAGGTCTGGCCTGAGTGTTTCTGGAGTCAGGTCTCCTTTGCCTTTCAGAGGCCATCTGGTTTGTCCTTCTACTTAGAGAATTGGGACGCTCCTGATGGGCTCTGCGCCCTGTCTGAGGAGTCTGAACCTCAGTAGTCCTAGGTCTTGCCTGAGGTCTCCTTTGTCCTGAGTTCCTTTTGTTCTGAATATTTCTAGGCTGGGCCTGAGAAGTGCTAGGACCAAAATTCTTCCTAGTTTGAGGATTCCTAGGCAGGGCCTTGGAGTTCCCTTGGTCTGTCTTCCTAGACTCAGGATGAGGAACTTTGACCTTTTCCTTAGGTTTTTGTCTTGGTTTATCAATCCTTTGCCTGACAGGTTCAGCAGGCATTTTCTCCTTCCCTTTGCCTTTATTCTGATGAGCAACACTTGAGCTCTTGTCATCAGTTAGGGCAGGGACAAACTTTTTCTGAGAGTTACTCCCTGAAGCACCTCTCTTCTTCTTGCCCTTTGGGTCTTTTGAGGCATCATAGCCTAACCCAGCTTTAGCACCATCAGTCAGCTGAGAGAAATTTGTCAACTCATCAACCACTTGGGTAGACGTGTATAACTTCTTCAGCTTGACCTCAAGATGCCCATTGGTTTCTTTCAAGGCCTCAATTTCAATGGTGTATTGAAGCACCAATTCTGAATGAGCTTTCTCTTTTGAGATCAGCTCAAGATCCCAAGCAGTTTGCTCAGCACAAAAGCGAGCTTGCCACTCATTTTCGAGCATCATTCTTAGAGCAGTTCGCTCAATTATCAGTTGTTCCTGAGCAAGGAACAAATCAGTATCACGAGTCTCAATCAGCGAGCTGATTACACCCTTCAGTCTTTCTACCTCCAGTGGAGCTTCATCATGCTTATTCCTAGCATGAAGTAGCTCCTCCTAAAGATGTACTAATCTGAGGGCTTTCTCAGTATCTCTTACTCTGAGAGACTCAGTTAACCGAACGTTCTTCTCACTCAGTTGTGCGTTCACATCCACTGTGTGAGGATGAGTCTCCTGTAGCCTTGAGAAGTTAACCATCAATTGCTCTAGAGCGAGCTGAAAGTCGAGTTCTCCCGCTGAATCTGAGTTAAACTCAGGTGCGTGATTAGAAGAAGAGGCAGAAGAACATACCTCATCATCTGCCATCAGGCAGAGGTCATCATACTCTTCATCGGAGAAGAGTTCAGGGGACCGGCGTCCTGGGCCATCTGAATCTGAGGAATCCTCAGCAAGCAACGCTCTCCGGTCTGATGCCCTGAGCTCTCTTTTGGCTCTCCGATCTTCTCGCTCACGAGCACTGAGCTCCGGACAATCATACTGATAATGTCCGGTCTTTTTGCAGTGGTAACACTGATCTACATCAGAAGCAAACTTCTTATCAGTGTACCTTTTATCAGATGATTCCCTCCTGCTCCCTGATGATCTTTCAGGTTTGGAGCTGGATCTTCTGGGCTCATCCTCTCTCCTCTTTTCATCTCTGCGTCGCTCAGGCTCATTGCGATCCCTCCTGGAATCTGAACCTCTCATTTCTTCTCTCCGGGGGCTTGATCTCCTGGGGCTGGAATACCTGCGATCACGGGTGTCAGTATAAAATTTCTTATACCTGTCGAAACGAGAGTTCAGTTTCTCAAATCGCCGTGCCATCAGGCTGTACTCCAAGGCTAGCTCATCTTCATTCATGTCCTTTAGAGACTTGGAGCCAGATCCAGCCTCAGGCTCAGGAGTAGCTTTAAGAGCCACGCTCTTTTCCTTTTCAGATGTCTTCTCCTCACTAACTTCCTCACTGACAACACCCATCTTTTTCCTCTTATCGAGGTCAAATTCCAGAGCCTTTAACTCTGAGAATAGGTGAGAGTGAGTAATGTTTGTAAGGTCCTGAGTGTTTTTCAACAAAATTACTCCTGTGTCCCATCTTTCAGGGAGACAGTTTAGGATTTTAGAAGACACCTCCCTCTTGGGAAACTCCTTCCCAAGGGTTGCTAGCTCGTTCATCATCTTAATGAACCGAGCTTCCATCTGATCGATGGACTCTCCCTCTAGCATCTTGAAGGCCTCAAACTTCCTGATAGCAAGATCTCTCTTGTTCTCCTTGATCTTTTCTGATCCTTCACTCATCTCCCTCAGGGTATCCCAGATCTCCTTAGCTGTCCTCAGATGCATGAGCCTGACCGAATTCTCGTAAGAAATGGTGTGGAGTATAATGTTCTTGGCAACATTATCCAGTCCGATTTGCTTAATCTGATCAGAATTAAGCGCAGACCTCTCCACTTCTTCATCTCCGGCGGCTGGAACAGGGACATTGCCAGCAACAGGCCAGGTCGTCTGAAGATTCCTCATAAATCTGATTGGGCCATGCTCAATCACCTGTGGCATCTGATCATGAATAGAGTAGAGATGTGCAAGTACCCTGAATTTCCAATAGTCATAATTGTCAATAGAGAATTCAGGAAGATTGCTCTCGAGGTGTTTAGAACCGGATGCCATGATATGCAATTTTCAGAAACAAGATCAGTTCAGTAGACCACCAAAAGTTTCTCCTCAGAAACTGTTGGTAAACAAAGTTAGTGATCTTTTGAACCACTGCTCTGATACCACTTGTTGGATCGGTTGCGCTGAGTAGAACTGATGTACTATCCTCGCAAACCAACACAAGTCTTTTCTAGCGTGCTTATGTCCTCACTCGCACGCACCCTGAGAACTTCCCAGGGGGTCACACATCATGAAATTGCTCCAAGCCAAGCACGCTTAACTTTAGAGTTCTTTCACAATGGGAACCAGAAAAGAAGATGCACCTTGTTGGTATGAGTAGTACAATCAATTTCTTTAAACCCAATATCTAGCTTCAGCGCCACGGGCGGCACGCAACTATGCCTTTAATCGAGCGAACGAGTGGACTTGAGCGCAGCTCGCCTCCAAGGCAGGGACTGCTAGGATTTCTCCCAACAAAGGATGGTTTGAAAGAGTTTAATGAATCGATTAAATCCATTAGGAATGCAGTTAATTTTATTCATTCTTCCCCTTCAAGATTGAATAAATTTAAAGAGTTTGTTGTGCTAGCCAAGTTTGCTAACACATCAAATGTGTCTATGGATGTCAAAACTAGGTGGAATTCCACTTATAAAATGCTTAAAGTTGCATTCATGTATAGAAGGGTGTTTGATAGGACGAGTGAAGAATGGGTGCCTTTTTTGAGTTATTTTCATGAAAAAAATGAAAAGGGCAAAGAAAGGGTAGGGCCTCCAATTGGGGAAGATTGGGATAATGCAAAAGCTTTTGTGCACTCTTTGAAGAAGTTTTATGATGCCACTTTGGAGTTAAGTGCATCGAAAACTCCTACTTTTCAATTGATTTATCAAACAATGGTTGCATTACAAATTGAGATTGAGAAACAAAGTAGTGATGGTTCAGATGCAACTCTTCAAATGGTTGCACGTACAATGAAGCTGAAATTTGATAAGTATTGGGGGAATTGGGATAACATGAATCCTTTGATTTTTGTTGCTAATGTTTTGGACCCAAGAAACAAGCTTCAGATTATCAAAGTTAGTGTTAGAAAGTTGGGAGGTACTCCTGAAAGGATACAACATGTCATTGATATTGTTAGAAAAAATTTGGCAGCTTTGTGGTTGGAGTATAAAGCGATGAATGACGTCTTCCATGGTAAGAAACAAAATGTGGAAATGGAGGGTGATGTTGTAGATGGTACTAGTACCGGTGGTGGCGGTCTTTGTGATGAGTTGTTTGAATCGGCGGATGCCCAACGTGAACAAGAGCAACTTAGATTGATATGTAATGAAGTGAATAGATACTTAGTCGACGATTATGAGAAACGACTTCCATCTTTCAATCTTTTGGAGTAGTGGAAGGTAAATGAATCTAAGTATCAAATCCTTTAACTTATTATCAAAGATATTTTTGCAATTCCAAGTTCAATCGTTGCGAGAAAGTCTGCTTTTAGTTTGGGCAAAACGGTTGTGGATCCTTTTAGGTGTAGTTTGGATCCTAAAATGGTAGAAGCATTGGTGTGCACTAGTGATTGGCTAAGAGGAGAAGAGATGAATTTCTATAAGGATCTAACCAATGATGACCTTGAATTATACAAGGAGATTGAAGAACTTGAAAAGAGTAAGAGTTCGTTTATGATTAGTTTACTTTTTAAATATAATATGAACTATATTGATAATTTTTTTTTCATGTTAGTATCTACAAATGCCATTCAATATTATTCTCGAGCACTTGCCCAGTTTTTATCTTAAGAAGTAAGTATTTTTCAACTTTGAATGAGGTTATTATTTTTAAGTGTAATTTGTAATATCTTTGTTTCTTGCTAATAGTTACAAATTTCTTGTTAACAGCTACAAATAATTTTCAAGGTTATAATTTTTAGCTGTAATTTTTAGCGATTATATGATGAGCTTGGTCAATTAGAATGTAACTTCTGTGTTTATTAGAATCATAATTTATGAAGATTCAAGGGTTGTCAGTGAGGAAGACGAAGGGTGAGGTCAGTGAGGATGTGACTGAGGCGAGGACGCCTGAGAAGGAAAAGAACGTTGCTCTTAAGACCATTCCTGAGCCTGAGGCTGGATCAGGCTCCAAGTCCCTGAAGGAGATGAACAGGGACGACCTTGCTCTGAAGTATAGCCTGATGGCCCGGAGATTCAAGAAGTTGAACTCTCATTTCGGCAGGTATAAGAAGTTTTATACTTACTCCAGGGATCGCAGGTATTCCAGCCCCAGGAGGTCGAGCCCTCGGAGGGAAGAGAGGAGGAGCTTAGACTCCAGGAGGGAGAGAGATGATGCTAAGCCCAAAAGATCCAGCTCCAAACCTGAAAGATCATTAGGGAGCAGGAGGGACTCAGAAGGTGAGCGTTATACTGACAAATCTGCTGCTAGTGATGCAGATCAGTGCTACCGTTGCAAGAATGTTGGGCACTATAAGTATGATTGCCCGGATCTCAGCGCTCGTGAGCGAGAGGATTAGAGAGTAAAGAGAGATCTCAGGGCTTTTGATCTGAAAGCAATGCTTGTTGAGGATTCCTCAGATTCTGATGGCCCAGGATGCCGATCCCCTGAACTCTTCTCCGATGAATAGTATGATGACCTCTGCTTGACGGCAGATGATGAGGTAAGTTCTTCTGCCTCTTCTTCTGATCATGCACCTGAGCTTAGCTTAGACTCAGCAGGAGATCTCGACCTTCAGCTCGCCTTAGAGCAATTGATGGTTGATTATTTGAGGCTGCAGGAGACTCATACTCACACAGTTGATGTGAATGCTAGCCTGAGCAGTGAGAATGATCGTCTCACTGAGTCTCTGAGAGTTAGAGACACTGATGAGACTCTAAGACTAGTAAGCCTTAAGGAAGAGTTGCTTCATGCCCGTAATAGGAATGACGAAGCTCCTTCTGAGGTTGAACGACTGAAACCCGTAGTGATCTCTCTCATTGAGACTCGTGATATTGATTGATTCCTAGTTCAGGAACAGTTGGAGGTTGAGCGGATCTATCTCTGTGAGATGCTCGATGCTGAGATGTACACTCGTATTAGGGGTGAGCGTGCTGCTCTGGGTCTTGAGCAGACTGCAAGGGAGATCGCTGACCAACTTCTGGTGGCTCCATATATCGCTAAAATTGAGTCCCTGAAAAAGGACAATCAGCACCTGAATGAAAAGCTGGAGAAGTTACACAAGTCAGCCCTAGTGGTTGATGAGTTAACAATTATCTCCCAGCATACTGACGGTGCTAAAGTAGGGTTGGGTTATGATAACTCAAAGAACCCTAAGGGCAAAAAGAAGAGAGGTGCTTCAGGAAGCAACTCGAAGAAAGTGTTTGTCCCAGCCCAAAATGACGGCAAAATCCAGGGTATTGCCCGTTAGGATAACGGTTCAGGGAAGAGGAAACAGTCCGTTGAACCTGTCAGACAAGCGGCTGAGGGATCAGGGCCAAAACCAAAGGGAAAGGCCAAGGTTCCTCACCAGGAGTCTAGGAAGAAGGACCAAGGGAACCCCAAGGCTCAGCCTAGGAACCCTCAGGCCTCAAGGAACTCTGCCCCAAGTACTTCTCAGGCTCAGCCTCAGAATACTCAGGGAAGAGGGAATTCAGGCTGGAGGAAGCCTCAGGCAAAGCCGAGGGATACTGAGGTCCAGAAACCTCAGACAGGGCACAGGGCCCATCACGGACGTCCTAATCCTCCTAGGAGAAGGACTGACTGGGTGGCTCCTGAAGGACAACGAAATCCTAATTTCGATAACACTCAGACTAGACCTCATGTGCCAAGAGGTCAGGATTGAGCTGCCCCTCGCCCGGACAACACTCAACCCACTGCAGCCAAGCCAAAGAGGAATAAGAGGCCTGCCCCCAAGAAGAAATCTAAGGCTCCTGAACCTCAGGCTGACACCCCATACACCATCAACTTCCAAGGCACTAAGGAAGAAGAGAACGGTGTATGTTGATGTTTCAGGGAGACAGGTTTATACTTCTGATGCCATCTGAATTTTTAAACAAATCTGGATCCCGAAGGGTATGGCTGACTCTGTAGGACCCAATACGTGGGTACCTGAGGCCTGATTCTTTTCAGGTCACTGCGGGCTGCAAGAAGAGGAGGGAGGATCAGAAGAAGGACTGGTACCTGGATTCAGGCTATTCCAGGCACATGACTGAATTTCGTGATCTCCTTCAAGACTATGTGCAGAAGATGGCCCGTAGGTTACCTTTGGTGACAACTCTAAGGGTTTCACCAGAGGGTTTGTTACTCTTGTTGTTGGTTCTGTTAGAGTGTTTAATGTATCCTATGTTGAGGGTCTTAGGCATAACCTGTTATCTGTCAGTCAGTTTTGTGACCGTGGAATATACTCCTTGTGAAAGACAAATCTACACTGCAGGTTCTCATTACAGGTGTCAGAAGAGGTAACGTTTATTTTGCTGACTTTCAGAGTAGCTCTCCTGAAAGTTGTTTGGTCGCTAAGAGTTCCTCCGAACCCAGTTGGCTTTGGCATAAGTGCCTAATGAAGTTTTTAGCAAAGACCACGTGTGCGGAGCATGTCAAGAAGGCAAGTAAACCAAAACTTCATTCAAGGAGGAAGATGCCTTCTCAACTAACATCGTGCTTCAGCTCCTGCACATGGATCTCTTTGGTCCGATTACTCCTGTCAGCATGAATGGTAGGAAATATACCCTTGTTGTTGATGATTATTCTAGGTACATATGGGTTATTTTCTTGCTGAACAAGAAGGAGACTCAGGTCAAGCTTCCAGAGTTACTCAGAAATTGAGTACTGAACTGGGTCAGAGCATCATCAGGGATTAGATCAGATCGGGGAATAGATTTTATTAACTCTTATATAAGTGATTTTTGTATTGACCTTGTACTTTGCTCATGAGACTTCTGCAGCCAGGACTCCGTAGTATAACGGTGAAGCTGAGACAAGGAACCGGACCCTGAAAGAAGTTGCCCGGACCATGTTGGCTGAGTCAGGACTGCTCAAGAAGTACTGGGCTGAAGCAGTCAACACTGCTTTCTACACTTAGAACCGATCTATGCTGAACAAACAACATGCTTAGACACCCTATGAAACGTGGAACAAGAGGAAGCCTCGTATCTCCTATTTCCATATCTTTGGGTGTAAGTGTTTCATCCTGAACAATGGGAAAGACCAGTTGAAAGCCTTTGATAGAAAGTCTGACGAGGGAGTGTTCTTAGGATACTCCTCAGTCAGTAGAGCCTTCAGGGTGTACAATTGTCGGACTCTTTGTGTGGAGGAAACACTTCATGTTGTGTTTGATGAGACTGCATCAGTGCGTAGAAAACATGTTCCAAGTCCAGACATTGAGGGGGTTACCAAGAGGGTGACAAGACTGATCATAAAGAAGAATCCTGAGTTCAAGGTCAAGCTTGTGCATGCTCCCATGGGATGGGATGATGATGACGATCAGGATGGACCTCAGGCCAACCCTCAGCAAGCCACAACCTCAGAGAATGTTGAGTCTCAGACGGAGGCACAGACTCAACCTGAGGTTAGAACTATCAGTGATGATGCTTCTGCACCAGAGACAGTTACTGAGTCTAACTCTATAGGGGGAAACAATGTCCTTGACATTGGACAAACCTCAGGAAATGACTCAGTGTCCCATGTTTTTGCTTGTTCTGCTTCTTTGCCTATTATTGAGACTAACATTTCAGGATTTGGTGAAGGAACGTCAGAAGCTGCTCCCAGTGCTCCAGTCAGTCGGAGGACATGGCTTTCTGATCACTCATTGGCAGATATCATTGGTGATATCAATGAGGGGGTCAGGACAAGGTTGTTCCATAGCGAGAGTGCTATGTTTTGTTGTTTCCTGTCTAATCAGGAACCTAAGAACATAGAAGATGCTCTTGCTGACCCCAACTGGATTGTAGCCATGCAGGATGAGCTCAATCAGTTTGAGCGGAATCAGGTTTGGGAGTTAGTTGAAAGACCTAAGCGTCAACATGTTACTGTTACCAAGTGGGTCTTCAAGAACAAGAGGGATGAGAAAAATGGTGTTGTCAGGAACAAGGCCAGACTGGTAGCTAAGGGTTACTCTCAGGTCGAAGGGATCGACTATGATGAGACCTTTGCTCCGGTCGCAAGGTTGGAAGCAATCAGGTTGTTCTTGGCTTATGCAACATTTAAGAAGTTCAAGGTGTATCAGATGAACGTGAAGAGTGCTTTCCTAAATGGAATTCAGAACGAGGAGGTTTATGTGGATCAACCTCCTAGGTTTGAAGTTGGTCATAAGGTGTATCACCTGAAGGAAGCACTTTACGGCCTAAAACAAGCTCCTAGAGCTTGGTATGATACGCTCTCCCAGTTCCTGATCGACCACGGGTTCATGAAAAAAATAGTGGACAGGACCCTATTCAGGATAATCGAAGGGGAGGACATTCTCTTAGTCCAAATTTATGTAGATGGCATTATTTTTGGATCACCGAACTTGAGGCTTTATGAGAAATTGTCAAAGCTGGTGACGGGAAAGTTTAAGATGTTAATGATGGGAGAGATGAACTTCTTCTTAGGTCTTCAGGTTAGGCAAACTGACTCTGGAATTTTCATAAATTAGTCCAAGTATGCGAGTGATTTGATTCAGAAATTTGGAGTTCAGTCCAACATAGTCTTATGTATTCCCATGAACACAAACGAGAAGCTGGATCCTGACAAGGAGGGGACCTCACTAGATCAGACTGAATATGGGGCACTAATTAGTTTGTTGTTGTACCTGACTGCAAATCGTCCTGACATCACCTACGCAGTTGGAGTGTGTGCGAGGTATCAGTCTGATCCGAAGAAGAGTCATCTAGAGAGTGCCAAAAAGATTCTGAAATGCCTTAAGGGTACAGTCAATTTAGGACTTTGGTATCCCTCTGATGACAACCTAGAACTGACAGGTTATTCTGATGCTGATTACGGAGGCTGTAGGATTGATAGGAAATCAACTACAGGCACATGCCAATTTTTAGGGAGCAAACTGATCTCTTGGTTTTTAAGAAACAAACAAGTGTTGCAACACCTACAACTGAGGCTGGGTATATGGCGGCAGGCAGTTGTTGCTCCCAAATCCTTTGGTTGAAGCAACAATTGAGAGACTACCAAGTAGAGGCTACTGAAGTCCTAATTTATTGTGACAATAACAGTGTCATAGCCATACCCAAAACCCAGTCTTACACACAAGGTGTAAACATGTAGACATCAAGCATCACTTTATAAGAGATCATGTTGAGAAGAAGGATATAAGGATGGAGAGGATCCCTACTGACAAGCAGAGAGCTGACATCCTGACTAAGGTTTTGCATGAAACCAGGTTTGTTGAGTTGTCAGTAGAGTTAGAACTCCTTGATCCAGGCTTAGAAGATTCAGTATGAATCTTAGTTCAGGAATGAACAAGGTCAGGGGGAATGACTAACTTTGGATCAGGAGAATGGTTGAGAATAGAGAAGATGGATGACTGTCAAGGGGAAAAGACATTAAGAGATGATGTTCAGATTCAGGATGATTAAGATTCAGGACTCAGAATTCAGGGCTTGTCACCCTGATAGATCATAAGTGGTATTAGTCAGATGACTATATCTGACTGACTGGTATGTTTGTCCAGATCTATTCAGTCATCATATCTTGCTTGCATCATCTTTTGATCTTGTCTGTCGTATTGTCAAATCAAGGACTTTTGTCTTACAATCTCAGCCGTTCAATTTAATATTTAGTTATTATTTAATGCAATTATTTGAATTAAATACGGACATGCTCTGACACGCATTTAATGCAAAGTGGGCGGGAACGGTTTCCGATAAAGTTTTCAAATTATGACTATCAAAAACTAGAAAGGCTCAATCCACGTACATGCATTCTACTTTAATCTCAACCGTTGAATTTCTAAAGTCAGTGCATTTGAATTGTCCGTTTAAACTGGATTTTTAGTATAAATAGAAGGAGATACACACTTTGCGTCCTTTACGCACCCTAAATATTTTCTTGTTCTCTGCAAATAATCTTCTTCTGGCACTCATCAATGGCGTCTCCATCTGCGAGTTCATTCTTTGATAACATCTTCCATTTAAGGGAACAAGTTGCCTTTGAACCAGTGGCCGACTTCTCTTCAGATCACCCAGACATTGTCCCTGTTGGTGATCTCTTCCAGAACGCTGATCTTCTCAACTGGGTCACCATGAAGCCAGACAGACTCTATCCTCGTCTGGTCACTGCCTTCTACTTGAAGATGAAGGAGAACAAGGATGTGGAGTGGGAGACCTGCATTCCGATGACTTTCAACACCGTCGTGAAGGGGAACTCTGTGGTTCAGAGGAAGTGGATCACTAAGAATGTCAGGAGGTTGATCAAATCCACCTTTGATCTTCCTCACTCAGGAAAGATGCCCCAGGAGCATGGAGTGGGCCATGAACAAGATTTCCTGAATTCCCTGTGAGAAGGAGTGGCTCCCGTCAAAGCCATGCTGAACAAATCTGTGTTCAGGACGATGCCCACACACTTTTTTGATCTGACCTGTCAAAATGTGATGGGATGTGTTGGTGTGCTGGAATAGATATCCAGGCCCAAGCTGAACATCATGATGGCAGTAAAGGAAGGTACTGCCATATCATTCAACTGGGAAGAATATTTTCTTCAATAAATGGTTTAGGAAACGAAGAAGATACAGTACTCTGAGGAAGGGTAAGCTTCTTTCAAGAAGGTTGTGCACTATAGAACCAGAATTTCGCTGATGATTGAGAAACTATCAGTAGGGGATGTCGATATTTCTCAATCCATCGCTCTTCCTACCCGAGTCGTTCTTTTTCGCTCTCTGATAGAGGAGACAGGGAAAAAGAAGACCTCCAAGAAGGCTCAGGTGAGCAAGTCCTCTAAGGCTAAGGCTCAGGCGAACAAACCACTGAGGCGAAAACCTCAAAGCCTTCTGAGACTAAGGCCAAACAGTCTATAATTGTGAAATTCAAGAAGGCAGTCAAGGCCAAAAAGTCAGTGGAGGTGAAAGAGAAGGTTGTTCAGCAGACGGATTTGGAAGGGCACCGTGATAAAAGTACTCAAGACCCCATTACTGCCACTCCGTAGGTCGCTCCTTCAGCTCCTGCTTTTGTGTACGATCAAGATATAGCTGATGTACAAATCCACTCAGTGGTTGCAGAGTTTCAGGACGAGGAGGTTCGTTCTGAAGAAGGTCAAGGGGAACCCGCTCAGGGGGAACCTTCTGCTGAAGGGTTGGACGAGAAGGAGGATGAAGAAGTGAATGAGGATGAGGCGATGCAGGAGGAGGAGAAGGTGGAAAAGGATGTGGAGCAGGCTGAGGCTCCGTGGAGGTTCCCGGCTCCTGACCTGGCCAGCCTGACGGATTTTGACATCCTGGCCAGGAATCAGGCCTCCAAGCTGGTGGAGAAATGCTTCCCTGATCTGACGGAAGCTCAGCGCGAAGAGGTAGTGCAGCTTCGCACTTACGCTCTGGTCTGGAGGGCGACTTTTGCTGAGCTCGCCATTCTGGGCAAGAAGAAAGGTTGGGAGAAGCTTCAGGAAGAGGAATCAGCGCTCTTTGATGCCTTCAACATCAACTCCCTAAATCAGCTCATCAAGGTCAGTGATTTCGTGTAAACTGTCAGAAAAGTTTATCCTGATGCTGCTGAGCCGGAAAAGGTTGAGGAAGGAGGAAATGAATTGGCAATAGCTCCGGTGGCTGAGAAGGAGGCTGAGAAGGGGAAGGAGAAGGAGACGGAACCTGATGTAATGGTAATTGATAAAACTGTTCAGCAAGGTGCGACTGAAGGGGTCAGTGCACCGGCCGATGACACACTCCCCAGGCCCGAGATTGCTGAGGCTTCAGGAAAGGGTCCATATGATCTGGTCCATGTTCCGGGTGGAAGGATTCAGAGGCAGAATTTTTGGGTTGCTAACTCTTCACAGACGCCTAATCTTGAATGAGGCAAAGGATCGTCGGTTTAGTCTCTATATTGAACTGATCAACAACAGACTCAAGAAACTGGATCATGATCAAGCTCGGATGGATCAGGAGATTGCTGATGGGCTTTCACTTCTCGGAACCCATCATGCACTGGAGGTCGCTACTCTTGCAGGGCAAGCATTAGAGGCACTCAACGTCTGCAAGAAGCTGACTTCTGACGCCTTGGCTGAGCAGGACAACAAGATGACTAAGCTGATCGATCAGACGATGGATGAAAGACTGAATCAACTGATTTATGCTAGGCTAGCTCAGCTCAAGGGGGAATTGAAGGTTGAAGTCAGAAATGAGATTTCAGCAGAGGTGAAGGAGGCCCAAACTGCTCTTGACTCCAAAGTCACTCAGCTTAAGGCGGAAGTCAGTAATGCGGCTTCTGTTGAGGTTAAGTCTACAGTGAATGTGCTGGGCTCCGAGCTGCGAATGGAGGACAACGAGGCCATCAAGTTGTTGGGCAGTGAGGTTCAGGTGATGAGTAATCAATTTGGGATTGTTCAGGAGAAGCAGCACGATACGACCAATGAATTCGGACTCCTTGCTCAATCAGTAGAAGAGATAGTGGATAACCTTAATACTGATGATGCCAAAAAGGGGGGAGGAAAGAAAATTGGCAAAGCAAAGAAGAAGAACTTTCCCTATGAGTTGGTTGCTTGCTGAGAGGAAGCGAACGAGGTCCATCGTTGCTGCTAAAGTTGATCCGACTGAATCAGATGCGAATAGGCTGAAGCAGACCTCCGAGGATCCATCCCTGAACCCACTCTACAATGAGATAGAAGAGGCTTTGTATCCGGGGTCCACCCAAAAGAAGGGGATGACCGAGTCTGAGTTGCAGGCGAAGATGGTGGAGATTTTGCAACTCGGTCAATTCCAGAGACTGAAAGAAACTGTGGAGTACCTGACCTCTCAGGTCCAGAAGCAGAAGATGGTTGCTTCAGGATCTCGGAAGAAGGCTCCAAGAAATGTTGTGGTGGCTCAGGATCATGGACCTCCTCCGCCCAAATTGGTCGAGGAATTCATTCCGGTGGAGATGATGGAGCATTGGATTCCGGTGAGGAACCATTGGTCTTACTTGTTTCATGTGGTGGGGGTCTGGGATGACCTGAAGGAGGACAAGGATGTCATCCTCCGCCACTGGATGACGGAGGAGTATCAGGATCTCTGGTTCGAATTATCAGGCATGCTGATATTGCAGGTTTTGAGATCACTCCTCCTGACATGATCAGGTACCCACCACCTCTCCAAGGGAAGTCTAAGCAGCTGAACAGGCCAGCCATTCAGGAGGAGGTAGTCAGGATTGGGAGAGTGACTAATTCCCTGAATTACAGGAGTAGGATGGATCTGATCTTGCTCTGTGTGCTGGACATGTATGGGATTCCGCTCGATCAGTGGGATGGTGATGAAGAGTAGATTATCAGGAGTTAGTTGTCAGGAAATGTTTTGCAATAGCTTCAGGTTACCATGTACTTATCTTGTATATCTAATGAAGTTAATCATTTCCTGAGTACAACTTCTTGTTGACTCCTGACTTTAATTTTCCGCACCTTATCAAGAACTGTACTAACCCTTTCCTTGTTTTCCATCTTATAGACTAAGTGTCTAGTTTGTCAGTGTAATACCCCGAACCAAATTAGGATTTTTTTATTATATGTATTAAATGTTAAATTATATGTATACATATTTAACTTACTGATTTTTATCTCTTTAAGAACATTATGTTTTTAAAAGGTTGATTTCTACTCAACGGTTGGTCCAAAACCAGAATCGAGAGCACTCCTAGCACCGTAACTGTGAATCAGACTTAAATATATCGATGGAATGAGTAATATAAGGTCCTAAATAGGCTTTTAAAGGCCTTTAAGTTTAAAAGAATTATTAAACAAAAATTTAGACGTTTATTGCCAAATGTCGAACCGAAAACCCTAAATTCCAAAAATCGTCAATCCGGCGAGTAATTACAGTTCCTAATCAAGACTTAATTAGTAAAATGAGTTAAATACAAGGTTTGATTAATAAATACAAGATATAAAAATTTTGTGTGCCAAAACGATCAAA
>JAPKLY010000293.1:416178-476001 GCA_026898435.1 Prunella vulgaris
GGAAAAAAAATGGTACGGATTTTCAGTCACTAAGTGACGACTCGGGTTTCTAGAATGACAAAATTACATTTTGGAAAACTGGGGCATTACAGTCAGGAGGTACTGAGCTATGTTACTGACTTTGTCAGTAGATTGTTTAGATGGATAGGAATTTGCTTAAGGGTTTTTGCATCATCAAGAAGGGGGAAATTGTTGGGACAATCTGAGTATTTTGATTAGATCCCAAAACCCCTGATGATTTGCCTAAGTACAATAGTCAGGATTGTCTAGATCGGGATTCAGTTCAGGGGGAACGTGTTGAAGACTGAAGAATATTGGTGTCGACCCAATTGCCTAAAGTCAGATGTGCATTCCATCCTGAATAAGCCAGAGTCAGCCTTGAAGATTGCCTGAACTGAAGCTGAAGTCCGAAGACCTGAAGATCCGTCCTGAAGACAATCCGGAGATCCCATTGACTTCTGCTCCTACTGAGTACACTAAGCATGCTCAGGTCAGGACTTAGTCAGTGAAGGGCAAAGTAACCTATCAGGCTGAGCTTAATGCTCATAAGACCTGACTTGGGCACTGTATCATCTACTGAAACATGTAAGTCCAAAGCAAAAAGGTTACTTATGCTATGGGTTGTTGACATTTATGTTAACACCTGAGACAAAGAGAATGTCAGTAGACTCCTATAAAGACAACATTTAATCCGAGTATAAGACAAGTGACACAGAGTTTAAATGTACGAGGAAGGACAAAGTCATGTCGAATAACTAGCCTTTTGTATGGAGAGCCAATCGACAGTCGACAAGCATGTACGGAGTCTGCGCAACAATTAATGCAGCATTCAATGCATCTCAGAGTTGCAAGCGGCGGGATAAAATTTTCCAGATTAAGCATTGGAAAAAGATCAACTAGTACATCTAGCCTGCAACAAGCCTAAAATAGTAAGATTTGGGTGGATCTCCTCCAACGGATCTATTTCAAATCTGCCTATAAATACAGAGGACCTTACACCCATTCAAGGTTACGAGAAATTTCCAAGCGAAAGCATTCTCAAGAATCCAAGCACTCAAAGCATATTTTGAACAACACTCTGAAGTTTTAAATTTCCCTAGTGTTGTAGTAGGATTCACTCTGTATTTGCTTTGACTTGATAGCTCTTATCTTTAACATTGTTTTATATTGTTAGAGCTATCCTTTGTTGGAATCAAAATACCAAACCCCTCAGGTTGTGAGGAAGGTTGGTTAGGAAGGACTGAGCCTTATAAAACCACCCAGGGGCTAAGTTCCTAAGAGAGGAACGAAGCTACTCGTGCACCTTGGCACGTTAAAAATAAGTTATGATCCTCAGTGGAAGAGGATCACTTCCTGTTAAATCAGGTCGTGGATGTTGGAGTTGGTTATCTCTGAACCACATTAAAAAGCTCCTTGTGTACTGATTTACTTACTTGTTCAGGATCATAATTGTCATAATTATAAACTGAGCATTTGCATAAGCTTTTAAAAGTCAGGAGAACTCAATTCTTCTGACACTGAATCTTGTGCACTAGCTGTTGGACTGGCGAACTAACATAATTAGTATATGGATAATCACCAAGGTTTGGCAGGTCGTCAGGACTCACCCAGATCCGTAAAAGCGCGGAGCTCGCCCACATGGGGATAGCTTATCTGCGTAGCTCGCCCACAAGAGCTCACCTCTGTCATCCTGGAGCTCGCCCAGAGCTCGCCCCGTATCCCCATGAAGGCCTCGCCGAGATCCATCATCGCATAACATCCGTAAGCCGCGCAAGGCACTGTAGCTCGCCCCATAACTCGCTCAAATCAGTGGAGTCCACCTCCGAGCTCGCCCATGAGCTCGCCTGTTAGTCAAATAGGACCCCGATGGTGTGCTCTTTTTCCCTCCGTCCGGTTTATCCACAAGGGTGGTTTACGGCGAGGTTTTTAATGAGGCCCATCTAGTCTAAGACATTGTAGTAGGATGAGGCACGATATAGGAAGCAGTGTGGGGGACCAGGACGAGGGTTACGGACCTTCGTCAACACCGGAAGCCAAATAGGCTCGTAAGGTGCCGTCTCACACTCACACACCTATAAATAAGACCTCTCTTGTACTATTCGGGGGACTCTCACACAATTAATACATTTCCCACACTCTACTTTCTCTCTCTAAGCTCTCTCTCTCTCTCTCTCCATTATCTTCCCAAGAACATAAAATCATAAGATTATTGTTTGGTAGAATTAATCCGTTATAAAGCCACATAAACGAACACGATTAATAAATTCTATCAACACTAGCCTTAACCACCTTTTCTAAGCAAGTCAAAGAAAACAGTTTTAGAAACTAAAACGAGTAGAACTTAAGGGCTCATATTCCACACGCACTCTAGCTTACTGAGATAGCTGTCCAACTGACTAGCTTCCGAGCAGTCAGTAGGTTCGTTATCTCTACTGAGCTTTCGAGAGCACTACTCAGACTTAACTTATCTAAACTCCTGACTGATCCATCCCTGCTGCCCCTGCGGACCAATAGTTCAGTGCAGTGCCTTCAGGATCTTCCTGACTGAGTTTGTAAGAGCATTTTCTGAGGTTTCTCGAAAAATCTGACATAAGTGTATTCTCCCCCCCATACGCTGATTTACTCATTTCGGGATCAACAAATTCTAATTAACAAAACTAATTTCATATTTTTGGTGATTTTATAGGAATTGAGTTATTATATTCAACATGTTTTGGGAGTTTGTAATGGGAAGAGTTATATTTATTGGTAATCAACCTTTTCTTTTACATATTTTTATTATATTTGTCAAATTGTTTACTTATAATTTTTTTTAATTAATTTCTTTTGCAGGTTCTAGAATGTTAGAGATTTGGATTTGAAATGAATTATGTTATGTATTTTATTATGGGATTGAAATACTTTAATACTTTTTGGGACATGATTGTGTTTTTAAATTTGTTGTGTTGGACTTTTGGAACAAAAGTTACTTTAGTATTTTTTATTTTTGTTATTAATATTTTGGATAGAATTTTTTTATGTAAAATTTTTCGGTATATGCATAGGTTTCGGTATGAATCGATATTTCGGTATGGATCGGTATACCGATATAACCGGTATGTCGATATGAATCGGTATTTCGGTATAGACCGGTATATACTGAAATATTGGTACGGTATAATATACCGAATGTTCGGTATGGTATCCGGTATGTCTTTTTGGTTTACCGAAATTACCGAAAATTTTGGTACGGTATCGGTATGAAAAAATGCATACCGAAATTTTCGGTATGGTATATGGTATGGGCAGTACTGTACGGTACGGTACGGTATGCCACCCCTAAATCTAATCATAATCTAATCTATCTAAAAGTATGTTGAAGTAATCCTAATTATGCCTAAAATGTGAGGGAAATGGGTAATTATAGGTGTCTTGGACGAAATTCCTAAAAATAGCAAAAATCACATTTTTGTCCAGTTTAGTACATACACTCACCAGATTTATAAATACACCCACCGCCTGTTTTCACACCCGTTCAAACAATGAACAAGTGAAACTCGACCAAAGAACAAATGCTACTCGACCAAGTTGGTCGAGTAGTGCATGTTCTCCGGGGATCGCTCGAGCTAAGAAGAATCGGCACTCGACCAAACTTGTTTTCTACAAATCTTGAGCTCTAGAACTCCGATTGACTTGATTCTTTTTGTGTTGCGATTCTCTCTTCAAACACTCACATGGTACATGATTTGCACCATTTGGTTTGATTTAATAAACCTGAAATTTATCAAACTTGCTCATTTTTCACCTTTTTTCTTCGTTTTTCCTACAAATGCACAACTCTTTGCAAAAATCAAAATAGGTCAATAATCAATTATATTAGTATCACAAATGCAATCAAAACAACCAAAAATTATATCAAAATTAACATGAATTTTATGCATATATGACCCTAATCTGTATGTTTTTTTAAATTATAATATGATATTTATTTTTGGGGCAGTTTTTGTAATTTTTCTTTAATTATATATAATTAAAATATTAATTTAAATAATATAATATTTTTCATAATTAAAAATAAATAACAAAAAAAACATTTCTTAAAAAATTTATGCCTTCAAATATTTTGTACAAAGTAAAATAGATTCATGTTCAATGAAGTTTGTAAATTTAATTAATTTACTAATTAATATGATAAAATTATTTTACTATAAATAATATTTAAAATTAACTCGAGAATAAATAAAATAAATAAATTTTAAAATCCATTGGACCAAATAAATTTGAGACTAAAAAATTCATCAAGAAAATAATTAAATTAAAAGAAATTGTCACAAAATCCACTGAAAATTAATTAAAGGCAAAACAAAATTCATTGCAACAAATAAATTAAAATTTTGTAATTTAAAAAAATCATCGCAAAACCCGTTGCAAATTTGAGAAAAAACAAATATTTGTCTCAAGCCCAAAACATGAAAAATTACAAAAAATTGACATTAATTACAAATTGATTTTGTGTAAAAAAATTGTTTCTGTGTAGGAAAAAGTTATACTTTTATACAAATGATGTGAACCAGTTTGTAAATATATATATAGCCATTTTTTAGTCATTGTGCAACTGCTAATTAATTACATTGATTTTATTATATTTTATATGAATAATTTCGGATTAGTACATTTTTAAAGCAATTATTTTCAAATTAGTACAATTTTTTTGCATAATAGGCACTACTACACAATTGGGCTTAGAAAGCTCTAATTGGAGAGTCTTTATAATAACAGCTCTCCAAAGTCACATTTAGAGAGTGTTATTACGCTCTATATTAAAAAATAAATAAAAATTAAGTTATAGAGCGGTTTTGAACCGCTCTGTAAAATTTTACGTGAAAAAATAATATAAAAACAAAAAAAAAATACGTTACAGAGCGGTTCAAAAAAATGCTCTATAAGTCGGACTTCTAGAAAACAAGAAACTGCTCTATAAAAGCCTCTTATAGAGCGGTTTTAAACTGCTCTTCATGTCATTTGATTAATTTTAACCTTAGCTGTACGCATCTTCTCCCTCATTTTTATCTCTTCGCCGTTTTCTTTCACTCTCAGTTTATATATGTTGGGATATAATCTGAGTGTCTTGATTCAGATCCCAAAACCCCTGATAAATTGCCTAAATATAGTTAGTCAGGATTGTTTAGTTCAGGACTAGGCAGGTTAGAATAGGTTTTTTATTCACAGGTAATCAGCTCAGGGGGAACGCATTGAAGACTGAAGGTTGATGGAGACGTCCCAAAGATCTTAAGTTAGAAAGGTGTTCAATCCTGAAGGTCGAAGCTCGTCTTGAAGACACTCAACCTGAAGCTGCTCTCCAAAGAACTTGAAGTTCGTCTTGAGGCTCGTCGAAGACAATCCTGACAAACCCCACTGATATGTTCCTACTAAGTACTCTAAGCATGCTCAGGACAGGACTTACTTAGTGAAGACGGAAGTAGCCTGAGTAGTCAGGCTGAGTGTTCATCTACTGACGCTCATAAGGGTCTGATGAAAAGCCTATTGAAGCAATGGGAGTTAACATTTATGTTAACACCTTAGAACAAAAAGAATGCCAGCAACTCCGTATAAGACAAACATTTAACCTGAGTAAAGTGCAAGACACTCAGAGTTTTAAATGTACGAGGAAGGATGAAGTCACATCAAGAACTAGTCGTTTTAACGGAGAGCCAACCAGATGTCGACAACGCACGTATGTAGTCTGCGTTGTATTTATTATTCCTCAGAATTGTAGGCGGCGACCACAGAGTTTCCCTTTTAAGCATTGGGAAAGGTCAACCAAGTACAAGTCAGTCTGCACTTACCTAAAATAGGAAGATTCGAAAAGATCTCCTCCAAAAGATCTATTTTTAATCTCTCCTATAAATACAGAAGACCATGCTCCCATTCAAGGTTACGGAAAATTTCCAAGCGATTGAAAATCTCCAGGATCCAAGTGCTCAAAGCGAATCACAAACAACACTCTGCAATTAAATTTCCCTAATGTTGTAGTAGGATTCTAAACTTTGTATTTGCTTAGGTCGATAGTCCTTATCCTTAGCATTGTTTAGACTGCAAGGACTATCACACTTAGTTGGAAACTAGAAAATCAAACCCCTCAGTTTGTGAGAAGGTTGGTGGGTAAGGACTGGGACTTGTAAAATGTCCAGGGGTCGAGTTCCTTAGAGAAGAAGGAGGCTATTCGTGCTCCTTAGCACATTAAAAACAAGGACCAATACTCAGTGGAGAGGATTGCTTCCTGTTAAATAAGGTCGTGGATATAGGAGTTGGTTATATCTGAACTACATTAAAAACGCCCCTGAGTGCTGATTTATTTTACTGTTCAGGATCATAAACTGTCATCATATTAAAATGAACATTCATCATAAGTTTTACAACTTCAGGAGAAACCAATTCTCCTAAGCATTAATCAGTGCACCAGCCTTAACAACTATTTCTAAGTAAAACGGAAAACAATTTTCAGGACATAAAACGAGTAGAAACTTAAGGGCTCACTTCCGCACTTAACTCTAGCTTACTGAGATAGCTATCCAACTGACTTGTCTTCTGAGCGGTCAGTAGGTGGGTTATCTCTACTGAGCTTCCAAGAGCACACACAACACTCATAAAATACCTATTATACCTATTATTATACCTATAAAATCAATCATTATCACATTTTGATTTGACATAAAGTAACATCCTACCCTACTAAAATCCCAAAACAAACACACACTTTTACTATTTATCAAGGTTTTCACATCTCAAGATTTCAAAGTCATGACTTCCCACGACCCCCTTAATCCCAAAACAAACATACCCTTAGTGTTTTGGACAGTTGAAAGATAGTCTTCAAAATTTATAATGTGTCCAATAGCTTCTTCTTCAATCCTCATGATTTGAGAGTAGGTGCAAGTTAATGCTATATATACTCATTAATTATCTTGATCTTCATTAGTCTTCAAATAATCTTTTGGCAATTCTCTGAAAATCTATACTTACAATTGTAAGTTTTGATTCCCAACTATAACTTTCCAATTGTAAGATTATAAAGTCTTCAGTTGTAGACTTCAACTCTGCAGCTGCATATTCTACTTTTCTTCAAAATTTTATTTTTACAAGGCTAGCTTCAAAAAAAAAAAACACGCGCACCTATATTTTACTATCATCAAAATCTAACTAGAATTATCCTAATACAAAATATGGTAAAAAACACAAGTTTCATAGTGAAACTTGATTGAAGGATATAAATTATTAAAGGGCATTAAATTTTTTCACTAAGGAGTGACTCGAATGGTATATTTCAGTAAAGAGTACGAGTATGTTATTTCAATAAAGGATATGAACGGTTTCTTAAAAAAAAAATCTGCAAACCAATTTCACCATAAATAAATTTCACTTTATACACATTCTTTGTCTTAATGAGAGTTGGGCTATATTTTATGGGATCTAACTTTCTACCAAACAGTTTTTTTACCTCTTCAGGAAAGATTTAAAAAAATTGACCTTAGTGATTTTGTCCTAATTTTTTTTATAATTGTTTATCTTTTATCCCAAAGTCGCCAAAAAATTGCAAGACGACATCATTTTGAACAACATGCAAAAATTAATTTGATGATTTTCAACGAAATTACTGGCGAGAAGCTCAGGGAAAGAAAATAAGTTGACACTAAGTGGTAGATATGATACCATTTTTCACCCAATATTTTTTTTTTTACTTTTTTGCAAAAAGTTCGAAGAAAATTACTTTATTAATAAAATCCCAATAATTCAATACTTAGATGGCATATTTGATTGTGATTCTAAGTTTTTGTTATAATTTTAAAATACAAGAACAATTTAAAATCTTAGGTGCTCTTGGTTGATTTTTTAATGGAAAATAAATTAATTATGATGGTTAATAAGAACAAATGATAATCAATGATACTTTAACTTTTCTAAATAAGATATTATTACATATTTTGATAATTTTTCTCTTCCTACAATCATTTTCTCTATCTAAAATAGATTATCATTCATATTCCCAATTAAAGAATGTTCAATGTTATCTTAGAATATCCAAAAAAAAAAAAATAGAACTATTTTAAAACTAATAAATTAATGAAATTTATTGTAAAATTAAAAAATTCATATTGAAATATAAATAAATATAAAAATAATTTAAATGAATAATTACAAAATGAGACCACTTATAATAACATGTGTCAAATAAGGTCACTTTGTAATCATTTTATGGGGCCCATGTGTAGGAGTGATGTCATCACATGCACACATTTTTATTTGAATTTAACTTTTTGTTATTATGAATTAATTTTATTTATTTAATTATTATATATTTAAATTTAAAATTTTTAATTTTGGCTTTTTCCACATATTTGTATTTTTTGGCAAATTGAAACCGTCACCCACTTCCACTTTATTTGCCTAGTTTTTTTATTTATTTTTTAATTCAAATTGTGCCGATTATTTTTTCTAAATAATTATTTTACAGAATCTTTATTTTCGACTCTTTCCATTGATTTATTTTCTGTCAAATTGAATGCATTTTTTGTAAATGTTTTTTTTTAAATTTAATATTATGTATTTGATATTAATTTATTATATTCAAAATTTATATTTTTTTATTTTTTAATATTTAATATTATTTTTTCAGAATTCATATTTTTTCCTTTTTTTTTTCTAATTTTAAATTTACATTCATATATTCAATAGTTATTTTCATATATGCATTTTATTGATTCTGCATATACATTTTTTTGAATTTTGAATATCAATACAATACATTTGCATATCACTCACAAAAATAAATAGAAAATAGAAAAATATGCATATAATACAAAAATCTTAAAAGAATGAACCTGAATATCCAAGATATAACTTATTCCTCATGGAAAATAATTACAATGATAAAAAAATACAAAAATCTGGAAAGAATTACAGAGATAAAAGAAATACAAAAAATCTGGAAATTTGAGCAAATCGTTGGTGGCGTTATCTGGAAATTTGAAAATCTGTAAAGTGAGTGAGAGAGAGAGAGAACGAGGCAGAGAGAGAGAGAGAGGGAGAGAGACTAACCATCGCGGTGGCATCATCTTCGTCGTCTTTGTAATTTGGAAAAATCGGGGGTGATGATCTGAAACGGCGGTGACTCGCGATGCGTGAAATGGCGGTGACTACGGCATGTTTAGATGCGATGAAATAGAGATAGTGAGCAGCGACTCTGTTCTACGATGCGGCGGCTCACGGCTCCTCCGATCTATGTTGGGCTGCGCACCATGGTCGGATCGACGATAATGGGCGGCAAATCGGTGACGATCGGTGATGATCTGCATAAAAGGGGGCCAGATAAGTGATGATCTGCATATCATCCCAAATATGGAGGAGGAAGGGGGCCAGATAGATGACGATCTGCAAAAATGGAGAAAGACGGCGAACGTGGAGGCTTGCTCTGACGGCGGTTGGGGTGGAGAAAGAGAAAGAGGGTAGGGTTTTTTCCAGATTATTGAAATTTGGCGAATGGGTGGAGGGGGCTTTATATCTAAAATTTAAATGGAGGCTAGGGTAGGGTAGGAGTAGGTGGTGGGATAGATTTCAATCGTGTGTTAGATTTATGGTGTGTGGGTCCCATTTTTTTACCCTCCTTGTAACATGGGTTTTTGGTATCCCTATATTTAATAACACTCTTATAAATGACCTTATATGTAACTTACCCTAATTTAAACTATAAAAGTTATTCTAAATAAATTTGCGAATATTTTCCAACTGAGGACCATATCTCTTATCACATTGTATCAACTTAATACTTAGAGGAAAATCACATAGTCTCAGAGATGCAATATCACAAAGTTACAAAGAGAAAAATACAAAGCACAAGTAAAACGATTACGACCACATAATTGGATTTTTTTAATTATTGTCTTTTAAATTTGGGTTTAGGAATTATGAATTTGTGGTGGATTTGAAAGGAGTTATGAATTTAAATACAAACATGACCAGATGTCTCGTCTGATATGTCAAACGTGAACTCCAGACACATTTGGAGAAAGTTCCAGCTACCCAACAAAACCCCGATGTTTGGGGCAGTCATGTGTTTTAGATACCCTCCCTGCCCCGTTGTCATCCCTAACTTTGAGCATGGGGCACAATGTTGACTTGACCTAAAGTCCAACCTAGCCACCATCTATGGACCATGGAAATTTACTAAGGTTCACAGTACCCACAATGGTCATCTAGGCAAAAGTTTAAATGAACATCATTTAAATCGTTGTGAAAATTATTGGATAGGAGAGAGAGAGAGTTGGATTCATCCAAAGATTTAAACTGGAGGAGACGTGTATTTTAGGTGAACGCAAAAATATTTTCATAATTTTTATTAATATTTCAAATATTATTTTATTTATAAGAAAAATAGAAAAATAGTGGGACCCATTACCTATTTATATGGATTGATAGACCAACATTAGTGTGTATTTAAAAATTGAGTATTATAAAAAAGTTGATGTAGAGCAATGTTTTAAAACCCTGAATGACCATCAAACTGGACACTTGGATCACTTGGCCAATTGGTTGAACTGTTACAAATAAACTAAATGACTCGAATATATTGCCAAGCTATGCAAAGTTTTTGATGGACCTTGGGCGCAAGTTCAAGTACAACCTATGGGCCAGCTCCCCTATTGTAAGGTGGAACTGATGGCATTTTGGTCGCATCAGATGTAGTTTGGTTTGTCATGTAGATGTGGTATTTATTAATGTACATCTTCAGGTCTATCTTTCCCTCGTACAATAGAGTTCGAAGGGGATGATCTTGGTTTAGATCGGAGCAAATTTGATAGGTTTATTGCCGACGGTTAAGTGTCATATGAGGGCATCTTTTGCCACTATCTTTTCTATATATCATTCAGTCTATCTTGTAAGGTGAGCGAAAGAGATTGTTAGTGTGCTTATTCAGCTAGAGGAGTGGAAGAGTGATCGACAGGGATGATTCCATGGCCAAGATAGTCTTGGATGGATATACAAGATCGGTCTCGACCTAGAAGCGTGTTCTAGGAAAACCTTAACTTTCACTTCGCAGAATTTCCCATCTCCAAATCATCGTAAGTAGTAAATGTTGTGGCACGATTGTACCTAAGAATGGGCCCAAGTCTAATATAAAAAAAGGATAAGCTCGAAGATGTTCTAACAGCTCATTTGAGGTTAAATGAAGCTTGGAGATGTTCTATAGTTCATTTGAGGTTGTATAAAGCTTGGAGGTACCCCTGAGGTTTGTCTGAGTATGTCTAGAGCTCGGACTACCTCAGAAGAATGTCCAAGCTCCATGGGAGCTGAGCTATGATCATTTATGTGTCCGAGGAACACATTCCTAGAAGCTGAAGGCCCGCTTCACCTATTCGTAGTCCACTGACCAATGAGCTCCCATCTAGTTGCATGTGGAATCGAGCTACGAGGATCCTTAAGGTTTAGAAAGGAATCAAATATGTTAGTTAAGCAGCTACCTAGTCCTGACACATTGTACTATTCTGTTAATTATTCCACACGTAGCTCTAATTTGTTGGCCCAATTTAGTCTGTAAGATTGGCCTCTGGCACAGTGTTGCGGTTACAATCCGAGGCTCAAATGACCTTGGACCACTGACCACATGGCCCACGCTTTGTAATCACAATGTATATATATGATCTCCTAGGGTCATAACAACACATGCATTGAAGCATATACACATTTAAGTACCAGCTCCTTCAGTATTAGACTTGACAATCCTTGGAGTTAGTTATGATTTCAGCACTTTATCAATATTATTACGATTAATTTTGTTACTCTAAGAATCAACCACATAAATTACTTAGGGACTAGCAGTAGCTTTATACTCAGAATATTTTGAAGAACTCGTGTACGATTCTAGCAAGGATTGGTCATAAGAGGACTCGTGGTTAGCCAACCACAAGAATGATCTAGACTAACTATCTAGCCATAAATGGGTGAAAATCGAGTGGGAGTGGGTCATTCCCATCTATCCACCGTGGGACTTTAATGGTACCATTGAGGAGCTCTCCGTTTCTGCTCACAAATTTTATCTTTCCCTTAAAATTTTAGAAGTTGCAGGACTTTCTTGGTATCAATTGAGAGCCTTGAGTGACTCTCATTTTGTGACCTTACTTTTGCAAAGCTACGATTGCATAGTCAACATGCTTGAATATTCAAAACTCTATATGAAGGTAGAGAGAATGTATGTTATAAGCTGGATATGCATTGTCAGGGGAGTTTTAGCCTAGAGTTGTTGCTCTAGACTTGCTTGGACCGTCAAGGTGGTATGAGTTGGCTGAGGCATCAGAGCTAGTTCAGCTACTGGTAATGGTTGGGCCGAATGGAAAATGACCCTTTACAAGACGTGTTTAAAATTTTGAACTTCTCTATGAAAAAGTGTGGAGATTTTGGAAAGGGGACTTGGAGGTTTGAAGATGCTCTCGAAGAACGGTTAATGTTCTTCAAGTTTTTCTTGGATTTTTTGAAGGGTTTGGGGTTATAAACACTCCTTCTAGTGTCAATTATTGTTAGTGGTTCTAATAATCTTGGGGATTTAGTTGGTAGATGTGGTTTTAAAAACTATTGCAACTATAAATATGAATAATTGTAGGTTTAATGCTTGAAGGTATGAATGCTGAAAAATATAAATACTAAAGTAATAAATTACTTAGAGATTTGTCAAGTTAGTCTTTGGACTTGGGCTTGAAAGTTATGATTTTTTTATTATGAGTCTTTAAGACGGTAGCTATAATACAAGGTTTATTCCTTGTATTGCCCTAATATCTGAGCCCAATTCATGCATTAAATACATAAATTTGAGCTCTTAAAATATCTATATTGAAACTTTTATACATAATGGATTTTGCCAAATAGGATTTGGACACATATGCATCCGTATGAGATCATCTATAAAGTCGACGACTACTGCTTAGAATAAACTCTGGATAATTGACTCTATATTTGATCATCTGAGATATAACATATAGGGTAAGAGCTTGTCTGCCAATATGGACATGAACAACACCTTGCTTGACGAGATCCGAGGTCTTTCAGGTAAAAACCCATTGTAGTAAATCGGTTTCCTGCGAGGTCGGGGAGGTCTCTTCTCCTTATGGCCGAGGTGAGATGAGGTCAGCAAGGTCTCCTTTAGACTCTATGACGTCCAAAATTATAGACGGGTACGCTAGGTCTTATTCGAGCTTATTAAGCTTACTTCAAAGTTCAACCAATTGAGTTCTGGGTGCTAGGCTCAAAGAGATTTTGTACCAGACCTAAAAGTATGATCTTATTAGGCCTTTAGCCTAATATTGAAATATAATGCTACAATAAATGTAAATAAATATTTTTTAATGTGAATGAATTTAAATAGTGCTTAATTTTAAAATGGGCCAGGTTATATACCCATTTAAAATAAATAGCTACACATACAACTCACATAAATTGTCAATTATGTCTTTTAAATAAAAAAAAAAACTAATTCCTATTTTTTATCTCTTCTCCTCCTTTCCCGCCTCTATCTTCTAGCACATAGATGATGTTATTTTTCTTGCAAATCTATGGCGTTTCACCATGTGCAGCCTTCTTGTGCACCCACGCGCACATGTTCTTCTTGTCTCTCTCCCACCCGCTCTCTTGTTTTGATTGAATTAATTCTACATGATTTAGAGCATGAAGTGGTTTTTTCTTGACAATTGGTGAACTAGGCACTGATTTGTATTACCCTTTACAAATTTATTCTTCTCAAATGTCATCGAAATCCTATTCATTGTCACCAATTGAGGTAAAATTTTGATTGTTTTCTATTCACACGCATCAAATTCTTTATTAGATGCGTAAAAAATTGAAGAGAGAGAGAAACGGCGGGAGGCAGAGCAGTGGTGATTCAAGTTTGAATTGGCAAGGGCAAAGTAGGAATTTTAATAATAAAACATATGGTTGGGAAGTGTATGTACCAATTCCGAGTGTGTATGCCACATTGCTACTACGGCCCATTATGGCACTTTACAACCCAATGACCCATTTATCCTAAATTAGTACGTTTGGATCCACATAATCTTTTCTCCATTAAAAAAGAAAAAGAAAAAGAAAAAGAAAAAAATGAAACCATTACCACAGGGAGGCACAAACAGAATCTAAAAACTGCTCCCCCACTCTGCGCACTCTTTTCTCTCTCTGAAAAGAAACGTAACCCTTCTCTCTAGAAATCGAAATCCCTCCTCCCCAAATCTCGAATGGCGTCCCCACGCGACGAGAACGTTTACATGGCCAAGCTGGCTGAGCAGGCCGAGCGCTACGAGGAGATGGTTGAATATATGGAGAAAGTCGTCGGCGCCGTCGACGGCGACGAGCTCTCCGTTGAGGAGCGCAACCTCCTCTCCGTCGCCTACAAGAACGTCATCGGCGCCCGTCGTGCCTCCTGGAGAATCATCTCTTCGATCGAGCAAAAGGAGGAGAGCCGCGGCAACGAGAGCCATGTCTCTTCTATCAAAAGTTACAGATCCAAGATCGAATCGGAGCTGTCCAACATCTGCGATGGAATTTTGAAGCTTCTTGACTCGAAACTCATCGGATCCGCATCTAATGGTGATTCCAAGGTCTTCTACTTGAAGATGAAGGGCGATTACCATCGTTATTTGGCCGAGTTTAAGACTGGGGCTGAGCGAAAGGATGCCGCCGAGAATACTCTTTCCGCTTACAAGTCTGCTCAGGTTTGTTTGGCTTCCAATTCTTGTATTCAACTTGTATTTTGCATTTTTCCTTTTGATTTTGTACTATTTTGCTTATGATATATCTATGTGAGAATGTTGGAGGATTAATCGTATGGATCCGGTGAATTTATGTTTTACAGAGAATTTTGTTGAATTTATGTTTATGTTATTCTAGCAAGTACGGCTGATTCAGTGACTTGCACAGATTTGATTTCTATGGGATCTTTTTAGTAATTATGTGCAATGTGGAGCTGCTTTTGAGTATGATCAGGGAAATTATTTACAACTAGATGAATTGAAGCAAATGATGCATTGAAGTTTAGAATTGATTCCATTGTTGTTGTGTTTTAAATGTTGTTATTAGTTGTATCTGCCTTAGAGTACACCAATCTTTATTCAACCTACATCAACTACCACATTAATTAGTTTGCCATTTATATGCAATATTAATTTCATGGTTCAGTGATTTTGAATCAATGAACCCACCTATATTTCTTGTTTTCAATGGCTAACATTGAACCTTTGGCATCAACAGGACATTGCCAATGCTGAGCTGGCGCCTACTCATCCAATTCGTCTTGGATTGGCCCTCAATTTCTCAGTCTTTTATTATGAAATCCTGAATTCGCCAGACCGGGCTTGCAATCTCGCTAAACAGGTGTGTGACTCTTGTCTAATCTTTTTCTACTAGACAAAAAGGTAAGCTCGTGATTTGTATACTCTTAAGAATGATGTAGAAGTTTTATGGGATGATTTGAAAGATCTAACTATTGTTTGATATTTAATTGGAATACTTTTGGCTGATTGATAAAATTTTCTTGGTATACTGAGAAGAATGATGGAGAAGATTTATGGGATGATTGATGAGATATTGACTTTTGGTTGATTGACTGAATTTTCTTTGCCTAATGTTTTCACCTTGGGGTTTCTCAAGGCTTTTGATGAGGCAATTGCTGAGCTGGACACTCTCGGTGAGGAGTCGTACAAGGATAGCACTCTGATCATGCAGCTTCTCCGTGACAACCTCACTTTGTGGACTTCCGATATGCAGGTTTGTTGCTCATTGGTCTGCTTCTGTGCATAGTATTTGTGTCTCCCAAGATACTTAGCTTACATGTTTGTTTATTCTCTTGCAGGAAGATAATTCTGAAGAGATCAAGGAAGCGCCTAAGCCCGATAATGAGTAGTGAATTTTTGTGGCTTAGGATTGGAGTGTTGTGCTTATTGCTGTTCGCTCTATAGTGTTCGTTTCTTTTAATTTTTCGAATGAAGAATTGCTGCTTGTAGCATGTAGTTATGCTGATAGTGAGTCTACTTTGGTGACCTCCAATTTTAGATGTTTTTATTCCCCAATCTGTTTGTGATTTTATCATCTTTCATTTCTTCTCGAAAGATTGATATCTGAGCCAAATATTGGTTTTAACAAAAAGCAATCATCATATCTGTAATGGCTTGAGTTAAAGAACACAGGTTGAATCACTTGTTCAAAATTTGAAATTCAAATACATGATGATGCAAAGCAATTTCATCTTTAGCTGTTTTTACAATTAGCCTTATGCTTATATGTACTGTGAGTATTATTCAATTAAAATGTATTTTTAAAAAATTATATTATTTATTATTAAAATGTCATTCATATTATTATTAAAAAATATATTTTGAATAATTAAATTTTTTTAATAATAATAAGTGTGATTTTTTAATAGTATTTTATATAATTTTTTAAAAATCTATTTGAGTTGCAGGGTGCGTCTGGTACAAAGGAGATTTACCGGAATGGTATATGTGATTATATAGACTTCCTCAGTTTCATTGTGTTGTTATAATAGAATGGTTATGGTTTTGACTAAGTTCTTTATGTTATAAAATATTATATATTGTGGACATTAGTAATTAGATAAGTTTATTTGGTCTTTGGTCTAATGGGCTTTAGGGTTAGATGAATTTATTCTCTATAAATATACGTGTAATCATAATGTGTTGTACATAGAAGAATTCACAGTATTATCGGTTATAATCTCCTGGCTCAGTCACTCCCACACATAGTCTTGGGGACAAATTGGGTTACCAAATCTCGCATTCATTTATTTTATTTATCGCATTTATATTATAACATGTTATCAGCACGAGTGTTCCGACCAAATGATCAACGAAGTCAATAGGAACAGATTTAGGATCAATGGACTCAACAGGAACGGATTTAGGATTAAAAGCGCACAACCGAGCCGATCATACTTTTTTAGATTTTAAGCTCACTTGTGAGTTCTCGAGTTATTTTTATGTTTATGATTATATGAATGTGTGTTCTGAATATGCTTATGACCTGATATGATTTGGTATGCTATTTTATGATCTGTTTATTTATATGATTCGTATATATGTACACTATATTAGTTCATATGAGAATTCAAATACCATACTGTTCATATATATTAATTGTACGAATTCACATATGTTGTTCATATGCGATGTTTTGTATTAATTCATATGTGAAATCATAAACCATGATTTGTATGTATATGTTTGTATTTTTTTTTCCACAAACTAGAAATCGTTTCGGGTAAGCACAGAACATATTGAAGTCAAACCACCTTTTGTTATACATATCTATCAGAACCCTTTTGTTTAATCACCTGAATCAAAAACCTACCCGAGACACGTGATTAATCCACGACTGCACGACGGCGACACGTGACGAAGAACAGACGATTGCGCGAACGGACACTAACGTGTGATACGTGTGACGACGATACGTGATTATACCTTCTATTTATTATGGCCTAAATTTTTTAATTAATTCTCTTAGCCCACCTAACTATACAAGGCTCAGAATCCACACCTACCCAGAAGTAGGGTGGCAAACGAATCAAATAATTTTGGTTCGATTCGGTATTCGTATTCAAATATTGATATTCATATTCGTAATTTTTTTTATTCGTATTCGAATATAAATATTCGATTCGATTCGATTAGTAATTAAATACAAATACAAATATTATAGTATTCGATTAGATATTCGTAAATATTCGAATAAATAATTAATTATATATATTATATTTGTTAATAGTTAGTTAAACTCTTCACTTCTAATTCTTAAATTTAATTACTGAACATAACCCATTAAAAACCTAAGTATTACACCATTAAGTAAAAGTCCACACTACACATATTTAACTCATAAATCCATTAGTCTAACAAATAAAGGCCCAAAATAGTCAGTCCATTATCTTAAAACCCTAACTATAAAATCAAAAGACACACTAAAATCTAAAAGTAAAACACAAACGACGTCTCCCTTCACTAAACCCTCTCTATCTAAAAAAAATCTCTTTCTCTCACTGTGATATGGCCGCTGACTGTGCTCCCATTTTCATAGCCGTCCTTCAGCACCATCACGCCATTGGTAGCCGCCTACCGTTGCCGGTCACGAAGGAGGTGGAAGTACGATGTAATCTATGTAATTTTTGAAGTGTAAATTCTGTTGACCGATTTGAACCGACACTGCCAGATCCACGACGGAGCTCCACCACCAGATGGATGTTCCTTTCAGAGGAATCCCTCACTATAATATTCTGCTAAAGACAATCCGTTCTCACAATTTTTAGATTTGTTCGTTTAAGAAGTTCCTGACAGATGATTTTAGAGTGTAATTTGTGATTTTTGAAGTGAGTTGTGTATATGTGATTGGTTAGATCTGTAGAAAATATTTGTATATTTTGAACAAAGAAATTTGCATTTCTCCTCGTTCATTTTTATTTTTCTTTCTAATCTTTACTTCTATTTCAAAAGAAATTATGCTTTGAATAGTAGGAAATCTGCTACACATTTCTATAAATCGTATTTTTTCTAAAAAAAAAACATAAAAGATTTCGAATCGAATTTTCAAATACCTTCGAATAATTCTAATAATAAATACGAATCGAATACGAATAAATATTAATATTCAAATAATAATCGAATACGAATACAAATATTCGAATAATAATCGAATACGAATACGAATATTCGAATAATTTAATGAATACGAATCGAATACAGTAATATTCACTTCGATTCGATTCGTTTACAACCCAACCCAGAAGACAAGCGCTTTGATATTTCTGAGATATCATCTCAACCAAGACCTAAAAAATGAATACCTCACTGAAAAGGATCCCAGTGTATTATGGACATTCCTGCAGGATCGTTTCCAACAACAAACTGATGTGATCCTTCCCTAAGCCCAGTATGATTGGCTAAACCTCCATTTTCAAGATTTTAAATCTGTCATGGAGTACAATTCTGCCCTACACCGTATCATATCTCAGTTAAAATTATGTCAACAGACAATCACTAAAGTTGAGTTACTTCAAAAAAATTTATCCATCTTTCACGCAAATAACCTTTTACTCCAGCAGCAGTACGTGGCCAAAAACTATACATCCTATTCTGAGCTAATATCAGCACTCTTAGTTGCAGAAAATATAACCAACTGCTTATGAATAATCATAACGTAAGACCAGTTGGCTCACAAGTAATGCCAGAAGCACATGCTACTGCTGGAAAAAGTTTTAAAGGGATTAGACATGGAGGGGGATTTGATGCAAATATGGGCCTCGGATTGACTCAAGGTTGAGGCCATGGTAGGGGATGAGGCCGAGGTCCGGGTGATGGTCAACAAAATGCAAAAGATGTCCAAACTCAAGGACATGGAAAAAGTGTATCTCAAGATCAAAATCATACACCACAATTGAGCTCCCGTTTTCAGAATAAACAAGTCTGTTACAAGTGTGGATGCGATGACCACTGGTCTCGCACGTGTCGTACCCCAAAACATCCGGTTGAGGCTTATCAGCGGATGCTAAGAGACAAGAAGAGGAAGAGGAAGACTCCTCAAGGTGAATCACATCACACCAACCTGCCCAAAGTAGATTTTCACAAAGACAATGCTGATCTTATGGATGATGTTACCGTTCAAGACTTTGGACACAATGAGTGATCGACATGCTTCATAACGATTATTTGCATTCTATGTTAGACTTTATTTATTATGTTTCTGCACTATTGTTGTCCAACATGTTTTGACTGCTATTTCTTTTAGTATGTTTTATGATACTACTTGACATTATTTATCATGTATTGCTTATTTCTGCGTTATTTTTACAGTCAACTTCAATTGTCGATCACTATTGTTTACACGTATTAGATATCGTACGACCTAAGTGATCCCTTGTGCGGCTGATGAATCGACGTCTGTATTCTTAGCTCTCCTTAGTATTCCTCGTATATGTGCGTGCCCTAATAGTGTGTGCTTATGGAGAAAAATAAATTTTTGTGTTTAGTAGATATGCTACCACATATACTATCCTGAAAGAAATAATTTTTTTTTCAAACTTTAGTTGAAAAGAAAGGAAGTGTCACAATAATTTCTGACAATAATATTTTAATAGTAGGCTCCGGAAGAGCTTTAGTAATCCTTCCAATGGGTACATAATTAATAATTGAAAATGCTTTATTATTTCCTCAATCAAAGTGTATCCTTCTCAGTTTTATAGATATTAGGGCCAGTGGCTATCACATTGAAACTGATATTGAGAACAATAATGAATACATTTTGATGACTCAGTTTCTAGATTGTCAAAAATATATCGTTGAAAAACTTCCTTCTTTTTCGTCTGGATTGTATTACACATACATCAGACCTTCTAATCTCCATACAACACTGAACTCAAAATTTCATGATCCAAATTATTTTAAATTATGGCATGAGCGGTTAGGCCACCCAGGACAAAATATGATGTGTCGGATTTTATGTAATTCAATTGGCCATAGTATAACTAATAACAGAATCCCTTCTGTCAACGAATACATATGTGATGCATGCACAAAGGGTAGACTCATAATACGACCATCTCGTACTAAAGTAAGAACATAATCTCCCAACTTTCTTGAACGAATTCATAGAGATATTTGTGGACCTATACATCCTGCTTCTGGACCATTTCAATACTTCATAGTCCTTATTGATGCTTCCACTCGGTGGACCTATATTACCTTACTATCCACCCACAATACTGCTTTTGCAAAGTTTATTGCCGAAATCATTGAACTAAAATATCAATTTCCAGATTATCCAATCAAATCCATTCGAATGGGTAATACCGATGAATTCACCTCGAAAGCATTTGATGATTATTGCATGTCATTGGGAATTAAAGTGGAACATTCGGTCTCTCATGTTCATACTCAAAATGGTTTAGCAGAATCATTAATCAAACGTATCAAACTAATTGATAGACCATTACTACAAAATATAAATTTACTCATTTCATGTTAGGGGCATGCAATTTTACATGCATCATCTCTTATTCTAATCCGATCAATTGCATATAATGACTACTCCCTTTGACAACTGGTGAGTGGGAAAGAACATAACATTTTCCATTTGCATACATTTGGTTGTGCAGTGTATATTCCAATACCACCTACAAAGCGTACCTCCATGAGGCCACAAAGGAAACTAGGTATATACATCGGTTTTGTATCTCCTTCTATTTTGGAATACCTAGAACCTTTAACTGGGGATCAATTTACAATATGGTTCACTGTTTGCACATTTGATGAATATCAATTTCCGGTATTAGGGGGATAAGAATACAAAATCAAATGGATGTCGTAAAATTACAAGGAATGTAAAAGATCTTCGATACTTAGATCCACGCACTAGTCAATCTGAACTTGAAGTTCAAAAGATAATAAACTTGCAATATTTAGCAAGTAACTTGCCAGATGCATTTACTGATCATAAAAGAGTGACTAAATCACATATACATGTTGTAAATACGCCACGGATGGTACAAATCCATTTGAAATCAAATGTTGATACCACCACTCGCTAGAAGCGTAAAGGAAATGTTAACACAAGGAATTAAATTCATGAAAAAATAAAGCTAGCAAAAATATTGAGTCACCTTTGAAATCTCCTGAAGAGATTCGTCCTGAAGACGAGAATCCTATTAAAAATGCATGTGCACAAGCAAATAATGATACTAGGATTGCGGAACTACCAGACTAGAATATTTTGGGAAATGAAGAGGGTCTGGTTGATATTAATATTGAAGTTTCAATGAACTTCATAAATACAGCAGAAATTTATAATAAAAATATTATTGTTGTCGACAACGTATTTGCAGCCATAATTGCACTTTCCGTTTCAAACAATGATCTGGATCCAAAACCTAAGACAATAGCTGAGTGCCGGAAGCGCTTTGATTGGGTAAAATGGGAAGAAGCAATTAAGGTGGAGCTAAACAAGCTAAATAAATGAAAAATATTTGCTTTTATCGTACGTACCCCTAAAAATTTTATCCCTATAGGATACAAATGGGTATTTGTACAAAAACAAAACAAAAATAATGAAGTAGTGAGATACAAAGCAAGCTTAGTAGCTCAAGGATTTTTTTGCAGAGACCCGGTATTGATTTTGATCAAGCCTATTCTCCTGTTATGGATGGAATAACGTTTCGTTTTTTGATATCCCATGCAGTAAAATTAAACTTAGAAATGCAGTTAATGGATGTAGTCACCACATATTTATACAGATCATTAGATACTGATATCTATATGAAAATCTCTGATGGATTAAAGATTCCCCAGATGCGGAATAATGAAGATCGTAGTATGTTTAGTATAAAGCTACAACGATCATTATACGGTTTAAAACAATTAGGTCGAATGTGGTATAATTAACTTAGTGAATTCCTCTTGAAGAAGAAATATGTAAATAATGAAGTCGTTCCTTATATATTCATAAAGAAATTACTTAATGGTTTTTGTATCATCTCAATATATGTTGATGATCTAAATACCATAGGAACGAGGAAAGAGATTGAAGAAGCGATTTCAATCTCAAAAATAGAATTCCAAATGAAAACTTTAGGTAAAACAAAGTTTTATCTCGTACTGCAGATCAAGTACCTCCCTGAAGGAATCCTTATACACCAGTCAACCTACTTAAAGAATGTGTTGGATAGATTTCTTATATACAAATCTCATCCACTAAGTACACCAATGGTTGTCCCTTACCTTGAAATGAAAACGGATCCATTTAGACCTAAAGAAGATACTGAAGAGATATTAGGGCATAAAGTTCCTTATCTTAGCGCAATTGATGCACTGCTCTATCTTGCAAACTGCACTGGATCGGATATTTCTTTTGCAGTGAACTTACTTGCAAGATTCATTGCCTCTCCGAAAAAACACTAGTAGGTTACTCAGATGTTGGCTATATATCTGATCCTCACAATGCCAAATTTTAGACTGGTTACATTTTTCTCTGTGGTGGTACAACAATCTTATGGAGATAACAAACTATGGTGACCACCTATTCAAATCATTTAGAGATTATAACTCTGTATGAGACTGCATGAGAATGTGTTTGGTTAAAATTATCAGTAAAGCACATTTACGATTCGTGTGGCACCCTTTAAATGACATAACTCCTACTATAATTAATGAAGATAATGCTGTCTGTATTGCTCAAATAAGTAACGGCTATGTCAAAGGAAATTTGACGAAACACATTTCCCCTAAATTCTTTTATCCTTATGAACTCTAGAAGAGTGGTGAAATTATAATACATAAGGTACGCTCAAGTGACAATCTTGCATATTTGTTCACTAAATCCTTTTTTACATCTACTTTTGAGAAATATGTTCATGGGATTGTGATGCTTCGACTTGGACGATTGTTATATTCAGGGGGAGTATCAACTTCAAAACAATCCTGAAGATTGGATCACGAAAATCAACAGTTGTACTCTTCCTTGTTAACTAATATATTCTTCCAAATTATAATTATAATGTCCAAGGGGGAGTGTTATAAAATATTATATATTGTGGACATCAGTAATTAGATAAGTCTATTGGGTCTTCGGCCTAATGGGCTTTAGGCTTAGATAGGATTGTGTTCTCTATAAATATACGTGTAATCATGATGTGTTGTACACAGAAGAATTCACAATATTATCAATTATAATCTCCTGACTTGGTTTCCCCCTGATGTAGTTCTAGTGACGATTTGGGATACCAAATCTCACGTTCATTTATTTTATTTATCCCTATTATATTACAACACTTTATTAAGAATGAAAAGTGTAAATTGGAGGGTGTATTAGGTCTTTTTATTTTATTAAAAAGGATTTAATTTATGACAAAAACTTATATAGAAATTTTTAAAAATAAACTTAAAAAAAATAAAAAAGACGGAAATACCCATCCACACTACCGCATGCATGCTAATGCTTCCGCCTTCCGCATAACCGCATTACTATTGCATGCATTACCAGTAATTCATTTTCTTTTTCTTTTTAGTTTATTTTTTTAATTTTTTAATTTAAACTATAAAATTTATTTTTTATTATTATATAGTCAAATGTATGTTATTATAGGACAAAATGTGTGTTATTATTCAAACTAAATATTGTTATTTCACATATATTTATTTATTTTTATAAAATTATATTTTATCCTTATAGTAACACACATTTACCCATGTAGTAACACATATTTGCATATATAGTAACACAAAATAAGGAGCAAATGTGTGTTACAATTAGAGTAAACATATGTTACTATCATATAAAATATTATTCTTTTTACATATATTCATTTATTTGTACAGAGAATATTTTTATATAATATAAAGAGTAAAATGTGTGTTACTATAAGAATAAATATTAATTTTTCAAAAATATATTATTTATTTTTATAGAAATAATTATTTTTTTCATATAATAGTACATATAAAAATAGTAAACAATGTATTACTACATGATCCAATATGCCTAGAGTTTAAAGGGATGATGAATAAATAACAAACACATATTTATTATTAAAAGATACATTTTGTACTTAAAGTAACACACACTTGTCTATATAGTAACACATATTGAAGAGAAAATATATGTTACAATTAGAGCAAATGTATGTTACTATAATATAAAATAGTATTCTTTTTACATATATTTATTTATTTTTATTGAGAAAATATTTTTATATAATATAAAGAGTAAAATGTGTGTTACTATAAGAATAAATATTAGTTTTTCACAAATATATTTATTTATTTTTATAAAATTATATTTATATGATAGTAATATGCATTTGCCCATATAGTAACATCCATTTGCCAATATAGTAACACAAAATGAGGAGCAAATGTGTGTTACAATTAGAGCAAATCTATGTTACTATCATATAAAATATTATTCTTTTTATATATATTCAATTATTTTTATAGAATTTTTTTTTTGATAAGAGAAATTTTATTGATAGGGTATAAGGAATACCCCTTGAGAAACAACCAACGTTTACTGGATTTTAAAATACAAAGAAATCCCCAAGTGACTAAACACCCACAAAGTTCATTCCCCAGTCGATGCTATTTGTATCTCTCAACATCCTAAAACATATCTTGGGTGCTACTTGTATTTCTCAATTATTTTTATAGAATAAATATATCTATATAATATAAAGAGTAAATGTGTGTTACTATAAGAATAAATATTAGTTTTTCACAAATATATTATTTATTTTTATAGAAATAATTATTTTTTCATTTAATAACACATATAAAATAGTAAAAAGTGTATTATTACATCATTCAATATACCTAGATTTTAAGGGGATGATGAATAAATAAGAAACACATAAATATTTTTATAAAAACTTATTGTTATAGTAACACACATTTTCCCATATAGTAATACAAACTGGGGAACAAATTTGTGTTACAATTAGAGCAAATGTGTATTACTGTAGAATTGAATGTGTATTACTATATTTACGAACATTTATTTGTACTTAGAGAAATATATATTGTACTTATATAACATATATAAGTGTTGAATGATTTTACTAATTGTAATGTTATGTGGCTAGTTAATCTATGAAAATCACTCAAACAATATTTAAAAGATGATAATTGGAATAATTAAGTGAAATGTAGAGAGAATTATAGAGAGAGAAATTTCATAAATGGGTCTTTTGTATTTGGATTTCAGATCCTTCAAAATGATATATTTTTACATATTTATACCCTTTTTAAGGGTGAGGTGGCGTCTATTTAGGCCACATGGCTTCTGGTGGTGACAAGTGTCCTCCACTTGTCACCCCCTGGAAGTTTTACCCCACTAACTCTAGCCTAAATGACCCGAACCCTTCATACAGGTTCCTTAGACATCTTGTGTCTTCTTTCCTTCGAAGGAGGGACTAGCAAGGGGGCGAGCAGTGTGGCGAGCAAGGGGACGAGCATTGTGGCGAGCAACATAGACTTATCCTCTTGGCTTGCTGCCTTGTCATATCCAGGCTGAAGGCGAGCAGACGGGCGAGCATGAAGGCGAGCAACTGGGGAGTGGCCATTTAGGCTTGTTATTTCGACACTTCTGGGCTCGGGTGAGCATGTGGGCGAGCATCCAGACGAGCATGTGGGCGAGCAGCTTACCCATTCCTACTTGTTTACACTTTGGTTATTATCTAATTCTCAAGCTTAGATCCTTTTATCAACATTTGCCCCTCAGTATATGCTTTGATTTGACATCAAAGTATATACTGGAGTTGATCTTTATTATGCAGACGAGCAACTGGGCGAGCAATTGGGCGAGCAACTTAGCGAGAAACATGGTGCTCGCCTTGGTGCTCGCCCTCCTGCTCGCTCTCTCTCTCTTCGGCAATTAAGGTGATGCTCAGGAAAATGAGGCACCTCATCGTTTCGTGTGCCAATCAGTCGCACAAAAAGGCGTGCCTTTTCAGAGACTTTTCAAATATTTTGCAACTAGGTCCCTGAAATTCTTTTCCCTCTTTCACTTTGACCCGAACGTATAAACAGGGGTTTCTTGGTCACTATTCATCTTCGTCTTCATTCACTATTTCTCTTCTGGAATTCCCGGCGATCCAATCCTCGAGCTTTTTCCGACGACTTTAGCAATCTTCACTATTCCGGAGTACGGTTTTGTGACTCAACATCCCAGGTAATTCCTCGATTCCTTTCGTCTTTTCTTTACATTACCTTCATTTTCTTTTAATTTTTGCATGTCCATTTTGTGTATTTGTTCGTCGGATTCTTTGCCGGAATTTCTGACCGGAATCTCATTGATGACGCCCGCAATCCATAGTTAACACACCCTAGGATCAACTTTATCTTTTCTCCTTTCTTCTCGAATCCATGTCGTCATCTTCGAGTCGGACGATCTCTCACCGGAATCCTGGCAAACGACCAATGGTGGAGAATATAGAGGAAGGTGGCCCGATCGCGGGCTTATCCTCGGTCCATTTGGCGGGATCTGATTCTGCGGTTGAAGAGGTCAATCGGCTTTTGGAGGAAGGAGGCGAGCAAGCCAGCGAGGAGGCTGGCGAGCATCCCGGCGAGCAGCTGGGCGAGCAAAAAATCGAGCAGCCCATTGCTCACCCAGAGGGGGATGATACGGAGGATGTAGAGATGCTCTCTAGTAGTGACGAGAGCGACGACTCTATTACTGAGTGGTTCGAGTCCGTTAGCTTCCCTCAACCGCACATGTCCGAGAGGTCCATTCCCGAAGGCGTTGCACAAGAGATCGACTGGAGAGCATATTACGAGTGATATGCCACCGATTTCCCGACTCCTCCTCGGCAGTATCGGGAACTTGAACAAGGTGACCACACAAACTACAAGGCGAACACCGTAGTGAGTGTCATTGACAAGGATGATCTTGACCACATCCGAAGGGAATATCACATCCCCTGCGACGTCACGATGTACGCTGCTCGGGAGAAAGAAAGAGCTGACTGTCCCCCGGAAGGATTAACAGCCATAAACGTGCATACCTTGACTGCTGGTGTGACGTTACCCCTTCACCCCCTCATCGGGCACTTTTTGGAGACGACGGGTTTAGCGATCACACAGCTGACCCCTAACGCTTGGACGTACTTGATATCACTCTGCACGGTTTTCGCCTTGGAGAAGTACAAGGATCGCCTGACTCCTCAAGAGGTGAATTACACCCTCTGCCTTAGCAAGTGCTCTGAGGAAGGCCAGGGTTATTATTACCTTAAGGCGAGGAGCGATATGAAGATCCTTGAGGGACTGCCCAATAAAGTGAGAGACTGGAAGAACAATTCTTTTTTATTGGTGGTGACTGGCGGGCTCCTGATAACAACGAGGGTCTTGGGGGACGTATAATGTCCCCTACTGAGTTTGGCGAGTTACAGCGTAGGATTCGTTTGCACTTTAGATTCCACTCTTGTTACAATATCTGACATTCTTTGTTGTTTGTGTCTACAGGCTTGATCCCTCAGCGTTGGAAGAAGACTAGCTTGTCTGAGGAGTTAAAGTTCACCTGCATTCTTGTTTGCCGTCGGAACAAGAAGGACAGAACTTTTGAGTATTTGAACAAATTCAGTTGTCACGTTGCCTCGGGGTTAATCACCACTCCTCACCATCTGCGAGCTCAGGTTGTTCGTCCCGCAGGTATATCTATTTTGAGTTCTTGTCTAGTACTTTTTTACTTTTGAGATTTCATGAAAGTTTTCTAACTCTTTTTGCCACTTAATGCTTGCAGTTCCTAAAGTGTCTATCGCCATCCCTCCATCTTTCAAGACTCTAAACCAGAAATTCGGGATGGCACATACCAAGAGGGATCCCCCATCCGTGGTGTTAGCCGCTCAAGTCGCTGCTAAGACTACCAAGAAGATCGGTGGTACCTGGCCGAATACCCGATCTGTTGCCCCTCGGGCTCCTCGTACCGAGGATCGTCAAGCTCCGAGTGATTCTCCGAGCGGTGGTAACCGGCGAGTGCTCCGAGGAGATAGTTCATGCATTGAGCGTGAAGGTGAGGCCGTCAAGAGGGCCAGAATTACAAGATCTTCAGCCCCAGGAGGCTCGGGCCGGGTCGAGACTCCGGAGTCAACCCTTCCTGCCCCTGTTGGCACTTCCTCCGCTCCTGCCCCCATACGATCTGTTGGGCAGTTGTCGGATGTCTCGATTCTTGGATGGGATCAGGATCGAGCAGCAGGGTAATAATCTTCAGACTTGTAACATACTTACACTTCGAACACTTTTTGGATTTATTTTAGACTTGTTTGAATTTTTATTCAGGTATGATCCCTCACGTTACCAACACCGGAGCGCAACTGTACATCATTTCGCACTTGCCCGGCCTCCGAAGTCCCTCACCGAGCTCAAGGGTTCCACTCGCCTTGCCGTTGAATCTACCGTTCGGCACTGGTCTCAGCCTCAAGAAGACATCATTCAGCGCCAGTCAATGACGGATAATATCCGTACGGCCATGCATCATACGAGTGGGGCTCTTTTCAGTGCTCAGCGCGCCCTTGAGCAAGCCGTAACCTTAGAGAAGGCTTACGCGGTGCTGTCAGATAGTGCGAGGAAAGAGAGGGATGAAGCTAAGAAGAAGATAGCTATGGCAGAGGCCAAAGCCAAGGCCTCTTTGGATGCTGAAAAGTCGGCCATTGCCAATTCTGAGAGGGCCCAAGCTGAGGCTGAGAGTTTACGTGCTGAGTTGATGAGCTTGCGTGCTCAGTTGGAAGAGAACAGAGTGGCTCGGAGGAGGATTACCGAGTTAGAAAATGAACTCCAAGCTACTCGGACCCAACTTGCCGAGCATAAAGCGGCTCACACTGACTGCTATACCACCGAGGCTGTTGCTAATATTCGAGCCGAGTCTTCCGACTTCGGCTTCGTTTATGCCTTTGCTGAGAATCTGCGAGCCTATCACCATGCTGTTAGTGAGAACGAAGATCCTTAGACAGCGCTGAAGAAAGAGTTCACTGATTTTCTTACTGAACGCCCTCTCAAGGAAGGTTTTGTAGTGGATATCGGGGATCTCGAGGAGATGGGAGTTGATTTAAGTGATGTACCTCCAACGCTCAAGATCATTGGTGGAAACTATCCGCCTCTTCAGATTAATGCTGAGGACGATGCGATGGTGGACACTGAGGGTCTATCCCCTTTTGAGGTCCTTCAAGGTCTTTCTCCCTCAGGCACCGGCGAGCAGATGGGCGGCCAGGCAGGCGAGCAGGGTGTCGGTCCCGTGGGCCAGGGCGGCGAACAGGCTGGCGAGCAGGTGGGCGACCTGCCTGGCGACCAGTAAAGTGATTTTGCAACTTTTTTCTTCTTTGTTTTTGCATTCTCCTTTTGCAACTTTTTGCTTCCTACGCCCTCGAAGGCGCTCCATATGTACTTGAACTTCCATTTGATGTTAATGAACCTGCAGTTTTTCTTTTTATTGGATTTGCTTGTACTTGCTTTGTTGTCGATGCTTTTGTCTTAGTTATTTAGTGCTCTCTTTTGATGTACGGTGTTTTAATTGATTCGTCTTACTTTTCCTTTTACGGAATCGCAAATTTACACCTTTTACTCTTCATCTCTTTCGATGTAGGCTTATTAATTGGTAAGGACTCCCTTTTAATGGTATAACCTTAGGGTTAGTCTCAATACTTTGCCTTTATTGTGGACTCGTAAGTCTTCTGGAGCTTATAACTAAAGACATTTTTGGAGAGAGCAATTCGAAAGGAAACATCCTCTTTATTCAACATAATAATAACTTTACAGATTTGTCTCCGTCTAACACGGACCTGCTTGCCCCTAACATATTGGGTGAGCAGGGTTCTCTTAGAAAATTTACATAAGACTTCACTGGTAAAATTTTTTGAGATGTGCCGCATTCCATGTGTATGCCGAAGGGTTGCCTTGCATATCCTCCAGGTCATACGTGCCATTTGGCCAACTTTTTGTTACTTTAAACGGACCTTCCCATTTCGGACCAAACACTCCAGTCGGGACTGCTAATATCCTTCGCATCACCAGGTTGCCAATTTGGAATTTCCTATCTTTTACCTGTGAGTTGTAGTATTTCTCGGCTCGTCGCTTATAGACTGCATTCCTCAATTCTGCCGAGGTTCTTGTTTCTTCAATCAAGTCTTTTTCTACAGCCATATCACCTTCATTTGCTTCCTCATTGTATTCGATTATCCTCCATGTCCGATGTTGGACCTCTACTGGGATGACTGCTTCAACTCCGAAAGCCATTGTGAACGGTGTCTCCCCTGTACTTGTTCTGTAGGACGTTCTGTAAGTCCATAAGACTTCCGGAAGCTCGTCGGCCCAACTGCCCTTTTTTTCTTCTAACCAGATCTTTAGGATGTGTTTCAAATTTTGTTCACTGCTTCAACTTGTCTGTTTGATTGAGGATGATATGGTGTGGAATAATGTTTCTTGATGTTCCAAGATGTGCAAAAGTCTCTTAACTTACTTCCATCAAACTGCCTCCCATTATCCGTGACTATCGACTGTGGTAACCCAAATCTGCATACCAGGTTCTTCCAAATAAAGCCTATCATCTTCTCTTGGGTTATCGTCGTTAGTGCTTCAGCTTCGGCCCACTTAGTGTAATAGTCCACGGCCACTACTACAAATTTTACCCCACCCTTCCCGGGAGGGAATGGGCCGATCAAGTCGATACCCCATTTAGCGAATGGCCACGGACTATATACTGACTTCAATTCTTGTGCTGGGGTGTGGATGCTCGGAGCGAACTGTTGGCACTTCAAGCATCTCTTAGCATATCTGATAGCATCCTTTCGTAGTGTTGGCCAATAATACCCTTGCCTGATAGTTTTGTAAGCCAAGGCTTGCCCCCCGGCATGTCCTCCACATATCCCTTCATGGATTTCCTTTAACACCTTTTGACCTTCTTCCGAGGAAAGACATTTGAGTAATGGGAGTGAGATTCCTCTTTTATATAGCTGCCCTTCGACCATCGTGTATCTCGCAGCTTGCTTCACAAACCGCTGTGCTTCCCATGGATCTCCCGCTGTTCTCCGTTGGATAGGTATTTACTGATAGGTGTTCGCCAATCATCGGTAGACTGTTGCTGGCTATTGATTATCTGTTGCCCCCTCTTCAACACTTGATTAACATAATCAAATGTTGAAGGATTAATTAACTTTGTGACCACCACTTCTGAGATGCTTGGTTCTCCGGTGCTTGTAGCTAACCGGGCTAGAGCATCTGCTTGGGTGTTCTCTAGTCGGGGGATCTGTTCAATGTACACTTGCTCAAACTTTGATATCAGGTGTGCAACAATCCTTTGGTAAATGATCATTTGTCGGTCCTTTGCCTCATACTCTCCTCGGACTTGAGATATGATTAGCTGTGAATCTCCGAAAATCTGAAGTCTGGTTGCCCCCACAGCTAATGATAGTCTCAAACCCGTGATAAGTGCCTCGTATTCAGCTTCGTTGTTTGTTGCTAGAAAATTGAACCTTATTGCGGAGGTGAACACTTGTTTGTCGGGACTTATCAGGATGACACCCGCTCCGGCTGCGGAACTTGTTGCTGAGCCGTCCACGTAGAGGTGCCATGGGTAAATACGTCCCTTCGTCAGATCTTGAGGGTAGGTTAGCTCTACTATGAAGTCTGCCAGAGCCTGCCCTTTGATCGCTGTTCGGGGTGCGTATGTTATACCATACTGGCTAACCTCTAGTGACCACTTTAACAATCATCCGGCAGTATCGGGTCTATGTAAGACTTGTCTCAAGGGAAATGTTGTCAAAATTTCCACTTGATGGTCGAAGAAATATGGTCGGAGTTTCCGCACGCTCATCACTAGTGCATACGCCAACTTCTCCATTGGGGAATATCGTAGCTCCGCCTCATGCAACACTTGGCTAACATAGTATATTGGCAGATGTGCCTTACCCTCTGCACGCACCAAGGCTGAGCTTATGGCTACCTCTGATGCCGCCAGGTATAAGTATAGCTTTTCTCCTGGCACCGGCTTTGATAGGATCTGGGGATTACTGAGGTAGTCTTTTATATCTTCGAACACCTTTTGGCAAGCATCCGTCCACACAAAGTTGGTCTTCCCGGTTCTTTTGCAGATGCCTTTGCCTTTGATAGACTCGAAAAAGGACCTATTCTTATCTCCGGACCTGGATATGAATCTGTTTAGTGCCGCGAGGCATCCGGTAAGTCTTTGGACTACCGATACATCCTTCGGTGGTCCCATGTCTAGGATAAATTTAACTTGTGAAGGGTTGACTTCTATGCCCCGTTGACTTACGAGATGCCCCAAGAATTTGCCGGATTGTACTCCAAAGCTGCTTTTCTTTGGGTTGAGTTTCATGTTATACGCCCTCATGATGTCGAACGCTTGCTTGAGGTGCTCCAGATGGTCTTCTTTTCTAAGACTCTTCACTACGATATCGTCAACATAGACCTCCATTGTGTCACCAAGGTGTTGGTCGAACATCTTGTTGACTAATCTTTGATATGTGGCGCCGGCATTGATCAACCCGAAGGGCATCCTCTTCCAACAAAACAAATTTTTGTTTGTATAAAAGGCTGTATGTTCTTGATCATCGGGGTGCATGGCAATCTGATGATAACCTGCAAAGGCATCCATAAACGTCATTAATTCATGTCCCACTGTATTGTCTACCAACTGGTCGATGTGGGGTAAAGGGAAGTTATCCTTTGGACACGCGGCATTAAGATCTGTGAAGTCTATACATAGCCTCCATGTTCCATTGAGCTTTTTGACCAAGACAGGGTTCGCCACCCATTGAGGACATAGTGCTTCCTTTATGAGTTTATTGTCCAAAAGTTTCTTCACCTCGCCGGTCAATGCCTCATACTTGTCTGGCCCATATTTTCTTCTCTTCTGACGGACAGGCTTCTTCGTGGGATCTATGTTCAGGCGATGGCACGCGTGCTTCACCGGTATGCCGGTCATATCCTCGTGCGACCATGCAAACACATCGAGGTTAGCCCGAAGGAATTCCTCCATCCGGCTTTTATAAGGTTCCTCCAACTCAGACCCGATAAAGAGTTCTAAATCCTCTTTATTTGGATCAACTTGTATGGATCTGAGCTCCTCCACTGGTGTGGCGCGTCGCTTTTTATCTTTCCACCTGGGATCATCAATCGGTCCTTCGAGGTGCATTTCCATCTCCACCGCTTCCGGGGCACTTGTTTGGCCTTTAAGTGTCGGTTCCATGTCACCACTTATTCCGACTATGGTTGCAGGGTCTTGACCTTGGTCTTCCGGGTTACTTACCGTCTGTTCCTCATCCGGCTGGTCTTGCTGGAATGCACTATCTATCTCCATGTCCTCCGGCATTTGACCCACTTCCATCATTTCGGTGTCTATTGAGACATCATCTAAACTGCTTGGCTCGTCCTGGGATGGTTGTGATATCGGACCCTCAAACACCAACACCTGGTTAACGGGTTTTTTCAAAGTTAATAGGCATTCCCGCACCTTCTTCTGGTCCCCTTTGACCGTACCTGCACCCTTAAGAGTTGGGAATTTAATACAATAGTAGTAAGTAGAACATGCGGCTTTAAATTCAGAAATGAAAGGGCGGCCGAGAAACCCGTTATAGGTGGATGGTTGATCTACGACTAAGAAATCTAACAACCTTGTCATCCTCCTTTCCGGGTCCTCTAGCGCTACAAGTTTTACGGGCAATCTTATTACACCTAGTGGGACGGTCACAGCCTCTCCGAATCCCACTATTTTGTGATTACAATCCTCTATATAGGATTCGTAATCTCCTAATTGGTCTAGTGTCTTCTTGAACAGGATGTTTGTGTAGGCTCCAGTATCCACTAGCAGCCGGTGCACTCTTGCGTTCATGATATTGGCACTGATAACCAAGGAGTCGTTGTGTGGTGTAAGGACCCCTTCGAGATCTGCTTGTGAAAAAACCAAATCTGCATTTAGCTTAGTAGTTGCTTTCGATCCGGACCCCATTTCCTGCACTTGATTGACCGCCCGAATATCCACTTTCTTTTGCCTCTTTGACGTTGGACGGCCATCTACCATTCCTCCAGCCGAACCAATTTCTTCAAGTATAAGGATCTCTCGGTTAGGTTCCAGATGTATCGGCCTTGCTGGTGGACCTCTCCTTACTTGTCTATTCGGGGCCCTCTCTGCCTCATCACTACCTTCATCATCTGAGGCTTCCTGTCTTGTCTGACGTTGCCTTTTTCCCGGAGCTTTCTTTACGAATTCGGCTAATTTACCATCTTCATAAAATTTCCACAACTGTTTCAACAGATCGCGGCACTCACTAGTGAAGTGCCCGATACTTTGATGATACGCACAAAATTTATTTGGGTTTAGCTTACTTCGATCCTGGCTGATCCTTCGGGGTGCGTCCAACATATCTTGATCCTTCACAGCTGTGAAGACGTGGTCAATCGTGGTAGTCAACACTTGGTTTAGTTTTTCTTTATATTCCGCCGTGTCCCCAAATGATTTTAAATTTTTCGGGGCCTTGTAACCACTACCACCAGGCTTCTTCCCACTCTTCTTATCATCAACCTCTGGACCCAACTGTTTGGCCATTGCTTCTTGCATTGCGACGTACACACCGGCTTTGTGGCGGAACTCAGCATATGTACTAGGACAAGCTAGATGCATCTCTTTCCACAGGTCCGTTCCTTTACGCAGTCCCGCCATGACTGCCATAACCTTTGTATCGTCACTGACCGCTTCTCCTTCCAAAAGGATTTTATCAAATCGTTCCAGATATTGCTAGTCAGTTTCCTCGGCCCCTTGCGAGATGTTGGCCAACCTGTGTTTTTGCGTCAGATACATTCAGAACCCCAAAAAATGGGACAAGAATTCCTGGGTCAACTGTCCAAATGATTGAATCGACCCAGGTGTTAAGGCTGAGAACCATCTGTGCGCACGGTCTCCAAGAGTTAAGGGAAAGTTCCGGCATTGCGTCGCGTCCGATGCCCCCATTGAGATCATATAATCGGCGTACTTTGAGATGTGAACCTTGGGGTCAGACTCTCCTTCGTACAACACTAATGAGGGAAACTGTATCTTCTTCTGGATGGGTGCAGTCAAGATGATTGATGACAATGGTGATATTGGAAGTGATGTGTATGTCTCCACCTTGTCTTTGTTGGCCACCTGGTGTTGTAAGTCCTCCACAGCTTTCTTCAATTTTTCTATTTCTATAACTGACGACCCCCGGGACGATCCCCCTCCTCGAGGCTGTTCCGGGTGCACCCCATGATGATGTGCTGCCCCCGGCAGTCCCTCACTTCGGACAATCTCTCTGTGCGGTCGCTGGAGGTTACTTGCGGCATTTGGTCCTAACCTCTCGGATGCTCGTCTCCTCAACCTTTCTTGTACAGGCCTGCGTTGATGCCGAGCATCAGACTCGCAAGGCTCTTGGCGGTACGAGTGCTCTGACCTTCTACCTTCCGAGTGATTACTTTGAGTACTGCGCCTATCGCCTTGTGACCCGTCAAGGCGTTCAGGTTGGTCATGTGCTTGGTCAGCTGGTCGCCCAGCTGGTCGCCCGTCTGCTCGCCCAGCTGGTCGCTGGTTTGAGCGTTGGGGTTGTGGTCCGAGGCGATCAGACATTTTTTGTTTGCCTCTTGAACTCTCGGGTACGACACATCCACTACTGGCTTCTTCCTCCTGAGGATGGTAGCTTGTTCGAGTATCATGTCTTGTCTCAGTCTGGGCAACCTGAATCACCGGTTGACGTGCTACTACCATCTGCTGTCTTTGTAATTGTTTCAGGGTGGTCATCGCTCTCTCGATGTCCTCGGGTGTTCTAACCATTGATTCAATGGTAGTTTCAATTTGTTGACCAATTGGATCCGCCGGTAATGCCGGGACACGAGCTTGTTCAGTTCGACGGTGTCCGGATGGTCCCCTTCCTCTCCACCTTCGACTCGTCGAGGTGGTGTGGGATTCATCGTGGGAGGCCTCGTACGTATGTCTCGTCATTGTTTGTGGTAACAATTGAATATAATAGATGAGTTTTCAAAGAAATCTTTTCTAGTTCGTGTTTTCGAAGACAACAAATTCTTGAAAACACTCACAATTGAAGATATTCTTCAAAATTCTCACTAAACTTCGAAGGGCGTTCTTCATGTTCTTCGAAATAATGATGAGTAAGTACCAAATTCTTCAATCGACGGAGGTTCGGACCCCCTTCCTCTAGCGCCAAATTATTGAATGATTTTACTAATTGTAATGTTATGTGGCTAGTTAATCTATGAAAATCACTCAAACAATATTTAAAAGATGATAATTGGAATAATTAAGTGAAATGTAGAGAGAATTATTGAGAGAGAAATTTCATAAATGGGTCTTTTGTATTTGGATTTCAGATCCTTCAAAATGATATATTTTTACATATTTATACCCTTTTTAAGGGTGAGGTGGCGTCTATTTAGGCCACATGGCTTTTGGTGGTGACAAGTGTCCTCCACTTGTCACCCCCTGGAAGTTTTACCCCACTAACTCTAGCCTAAATGACCCGAACCCTTCATACAGGTTCCTTAGACATCTTGTGTCTTCTTTCCTTCGAAGGAGGGACTAGCAAGGGGGCGAGCAGTGTGGCGAGCAAGGGGGCGAGCATTGTGGCGAGCAACATAGGCTTATCCTCTTGGCTTGCTGCCTTGTCATATCCAGGCTGAAGGCGAGCATGGAGGCGAGCAGGCGGGCGAGCATGAAGGCGAGCAGGCGGGCGAGCATGAAGGCGAGCAACTGGGGAGTGGCCATGTAGGCTTGTTATTTCGACACTTCTGGGCTCGGGTGAGCATGTGGGCGAGCAGCTTACCCATTCCTACTTGTTTATACTTTGGTTATTATCTAATTCTCAAGCTTAGATCCTTTTATCAACAATAAGTATTAAAACATGTATTAGTACATTAACAATATGTTATCAATATAAATTAATAAAAATAAATTAAGTAATATATATTTTGTTCTTGCAAAAATATATATTTTCCTTATAGTTACTTTAAGTACAAAAAATTAAATTTTTATGGATTAGTAACACTGATTTTATTTTTTAGTAGCACACTTTTGTCTATATAGTAAAATAGTATGAGAGGGAATTTTTAAAATTGTAACATAATATTATATAAATTTTATCAAGTTAATACACAAATTTTAAATAAATGAAAAAAAAAATTTTTAAAAAGGGATTGAAATGACATCAACATATATGACCATATTTAAATATTAATGACTTGAACATATTTAAAGCATGACTTTATAAAGGAGATTCATTGGAGACCTGAGTTGGAAAGGAAAAATGAAAGCATGACTTTACTAACCCATATGCAGAGAAATAGCATCAGGAAAATATAAAAGAAAGGGCAATTCCATCTTTTTTCTTTTATTTTTACGATAGAAAATTTTACGCAAGTGGTGCTCTTAATTTATTATTTGAGTATATTTTAAAATATAGTAATATGAGATATAAATAAGAGATATTTAAAAATGATTAATTACGAGAGGGATGAATAGCTTTTTTAGCTCATTATATGTAGTTAGTTGTTTTTTTATCGGTATTATTATATATATATATATATATATATATAATATGTAGTTATATATATATGTAGTTAGTGACACATTTATCAAATATACACTTACGAAAAAATAAATTCTCGTGCAAGGATGAAATCAATAGATATATTGAGATATTCACACAATTTTAAAAATTAAAAATATGTATGCAGGTATATATATATATATATATATATATATATGGAACATAACTTGGGTAAAAATTATCAAATATTTAGAAAAAAAAATAGTTAGAACCACGCGCCCTCACGCCAACAGCCATACTCCCCCGCCAACACTTCAGTATGCCTTCCCCAGCGCCCCCTCCCCCCCACCCCACGTTCCCACCTCACCCCCAACACTCTTCATACATATCATTCATCTTTTTTAAAAGTATATTTTAATTTATTTTAATTATATTAATTAAAATATATATATTTAATATTATATTATAAATAAATATTTATACATATAATAATATACATTTAATCTTACAGTAATACATATTTAATTTTACAGTAACACATATTTACTCTAATAGTAACACACATTTGTCTCCCAATTTATGTTACAATATGGGCAAATGTGTGTTACTATAAGGACAAAATATATTTTTATGAAAATAAATATGTGTTTCATAATTTATTTATCATCCATTTAAATGTAGATACATTGTTTCATGTAATACATATGTTAATTATATGAAAAAAAATTATTTATATAAAAATAAATAAATATTTGTGAATAATTAATATTTGTTCTTATAGTAACACACATTTTGCTCTTGCATTATGTGAAAAATTATTTATTCTATAAAAATAAATGAATATATGTAAAATAATAACAATTTATAAGATAGTAACATACATTTGATCTAATAGTAACACACATTTGTCTCCCTTTTGTGTTACTATATGGGCAAATGTGTGTTACTATATGAACAAAATATATTTTTATGATAATAAATATGTGTTTCTTAATTTATTCATCATCCTTTTAAATCTAGATATATTGTTTCATGTAATACATATGTTATTGTATTGAAAAAATAATCATTTATATAAAAATAAATAAAACATTTATGTATAATCAACATTTATTCTTAAAGTAACACACATTTTGCTCTTGCGTTATGTGAAAAATTATTTATTCTACAAAAACAAATGAACATATGTAAAATAACAACATTTTATAAGATAGTAATATACATTTGCTCTAATAGTAACACACATTTATCTCCCTTTTTGTGTTACTATATGGGTAAATGTGTGTTACCATATGAGCAAAATATATTTTTATGATAATAAATATGTGTTTATTAATTTATTCATCATCCTTTTAAATCTAGGTATATTGTTTCATGTAATACATATGTTATTGTATTGAAAAAATAATTATTTCTATAAAAATAAATAAAATATTTGTGAATAATCTATATTTATTTTTAAAATAACACACATTTTGCTCTTGCATTATGTGAAAAATTATTTATTCTATAAAAACAAATGAATATATATATAATAACAACATTTTATAAGATAGTAACATACATTTGCTCTAATAGTAACATATATTTGATCTCCAGTTTGTGTTACTATATGGGCAAACGTATGCTACTATATGAGTAAATGTGTGTTATTATACTAGCATAAATTAAAAGCAAGGTTTTAAATTAATTATATAATATTATTTAATTTATTTTTAAATTTATAATAATTAAAAATAATATTACAATGTGTGCTTATATATGTGGTGGAAGTTGGTGTGTATTTGAGGGAATTAGTTCCCCGGGCCTGGGTGTGTGGATTTGATGGAATTAATTTCCTTCCCTGGGGCGTGGGCGCATTACCATATTCGCGTGCGTGATTATATATATATTTTAATTCTATTTTTGGAAATTTCTACCGTAGAAATTTTTATATAAGTTTTTGTTATATATATGTTTTTTTTTTACACAAAAAAATTAAATATTTGTATGGATAAATATTTTATACCAATTGGTAAGGAGCTACACTTGAGTAAAAATTTCCAAAAATAGAAAGAAAAAGAATAATAAACCACGCGCAGGTTGGTCACGACATCAATTTCATTTACGTACCTTCTCCCACCCTAACAACCCCCGGACCCCCAACCTTAAATTCCGTATAAACTAAACACCTACACCAACAGCTTTATTTTCCTTTTTCTTTTCTTTTTTTCAATTTATTTTAATTTTTTAATTATTGTATTAATTAAAATATACATTTAATATTATATTAAAAATAAATATTTTTACATATAATAACACATATTTAACATTACAGTAACACACATTTGTTCTTATAGTAACATACATTTGTCTTTCAGCTTGTGTTACTATACGGGCAAATGTGTGTTATTGTAAAAACAAAATATATTTTTATGATAATAAATATGTGGTTTTTAATTTATTCATCATCCATATAAATCTAGATATATTGTTTCATGTAATACATATGATGAAAAAAATAATTACTTCTATAAAAATAAATAAATATTTGTGAGTAGTCAATATTTGTTCTTTTAGTAACACACATTTTGCTCTTGCATTATGTGAAAAATTATTTATTCTATAAACACAAATGAATATATGTATAATAACAACATTTTATAAGATAGTAACACACATTTGCTATAATAGTATCTCACATTTATCTCTCTGTTTGTGTTACTATATGGGCAAATGTGTGTTACTATATCGGCAAAATATATTTTTATGAGAATAGATATGTGTTTCGTAATTTATTCGTCATCCCTTTAAATCTAGGTATATTTGTTGATAGGCGAGCTACCCAAGGATAGTTATAGGGCCAATTAGTCAAAGGCTAAGAAGGTCGCCTATATACCCAGAGGAACCGGGTCACTAACCTCGGCCGAGGTCAGCATGTAAAGACTTACCCTGCAAGGATAGAAGCTCGCCGAGGTACCTGGCCATACCCGTGGGAGAAGGTCGGCAGAGAAGCTCGCCCGTAGCCAACGGGACAGAGCCCAAACCCACCTCTACACAGCCCTGGAATCGCACAAGGCATCGAAGCTCGCCAGGAAGCTCGCCCAACACGAGGGATCAGGTTCACGAGTGTTTAAAATAGAACATATGTGTAGAAGGACGAAGCATTGTAAAGGGAGCATTGTGAGGGACCAAGACGAGGGTCAAGAACCCTCGTCAACACCAAGAGCCCAATAGGCTCATAAGGTGCCACCTCACATTTGCTCACCTATAAATAGGTTTCATTTGTATCCTTCTGGGAACAACTCAATCATAATACACTTTACTTTCTCTCTCTAAACTCTCCACTTTCTCTCTCTATATTATCTATCCAAGAACATAATTCTTGGATTATTGTTTGGTAGAATTAATACACCATAATAGCCACATAACAAACACCGATTAGTAAATTCTATCAACGATTTGGCGCTAGAAGGAGTGTCTTAACCCAAAAAATTTAAGAGTAAATAGTGAGAGTTGTTAGAAGATTTGAAGATTTGAAGGTGTTTTTGACCAAAGTTCAAGAACACTTGAAGATACACATATATTTTCACTCCTTGAACGAAAACCCAGATTTTCGGGCAAGAAGCCGGATTTTTGGATCCCTAAAATCTGTCCAAAAAGGATTTTCAAACGCACACGTGTACACGGATAAACCGGATTTTGGATAATCCGTTGCACGCAAGGCTAGACGAAAACCCAGACAATATCACCCTGGCTGGAAGTCAGGAACCTCGGCGAGCTTCCTTACTAACCTCGGCGACCTTCCCCCAACGAAAACCTAAAATGCCCAAGGAACAGACCTCGACAAACACAAGGAGATGGAAAGGGGGCGACCAGGTCTAAACCGAGGGGGAGACCTCTCACCGAGCTCCCCAGAAAAGCAATGCCCCGCGCCCTCCCCAGCGGGTTTTAGTGGCTCAGGAGGAGCTGAACCCCGTCCTGAGGGACCTTGCCAGCAACCTCGACGAGCTCCAACGAACAATTGCAACCCTGCAAAGGTTGCAACAGAGGCAGCTCGACGAGCTTGCCCTGGTACCTCGGTGAGCTCCAGCCACTGAAGCTAGGGAGCAGACAAGGCCGACCCAGGGCACCCAGACCCGGGGTCAATATAGCGACCTCCACACGGAGCAGGAGGCGAGCTCGGCCCAAGCTCGCCAGCACCGGGAACGAGCTGGGAAGGCCAAGATGGCGGAGGAGCCCGCCCCGCACACTGGGCGAGCTTCGGCCTACACCGAAGCATCCGCCACCCACCAATCATTGAGGAGGGAGGTCCTTCAGGGCAGGTTGGGGCCGAGGTGCGGAGAAAATGAATGAACAACAGCCCCAGCCGCATCACAGACCGGAGAGTCAGACCTACAACCTCGTTGGTCCGCCCATGATCGGTTGCGGAGGCCCACAGTTGATAGGTTGGGCCCAAACGACAGGCACCAATTTCGACCCGTGAAGGAGGGGTCACCCCAGAGTGAGGCACCTCGGGGGCGTGCGTCCACGAGGCTCACAACCTTCGAGCAACCTCCACCGGAGGTGACCCGCGATGACGAGCTGACCACTTTGAAAAAGGCCGCCGAAATGCTACAAGCCCAAGTAGCAGCCAAGTCTGGCGGACCCGATGCCACCACTCTCTCCGCATCTCCATTGGCACCCGCCAAACTTAGAGCACCGGTCCAGAAGAAGGTCCAATTCCCGGTGATGTCTGCATACGAGGGCGAATCTGACCCGAAAGTCCACCTGGCCAAGTATGCAGACTTTATGATTTCAGTGGGTGCCACCGACTCCACTCAGGGCCGGAACTTCCCACTGACCCTTGAGGACCGAGCTCACCGCTGGTTCTCATCACTCATGCCGGGGTCGATCCATTCATTTGGCCAACTCTCGTGGGAGTTCTTGGCCCACTTCTCTGGGTTTGGGTCCTACCTTACCCAGAAGCACCGACTCACCAACATCTACCAAGGCGAAAGGCGAGACCGACCAACAGTATCTGGAGAGGTTCGATAAGATATTGCTGGAAGGCGAACCAGTGAGCAAGGACACCAAGATCGTCTCGGTAATGGCAGGGCTCAAGAAAGGCACCGAGCTTTGGAGGGAGATGCACCTTGCATGCCCGGACACTTACACCGAATTTTGGCACAAAGCCAGGGTGTTCGTCGCCATGCAGGAAGCCCTCCTAAAAGAGGTCGGTGCCTCAGAGGAGAAGAAACCCTATGGGAAGAAGTCCGGGGGCACATACAAGGCACCCCGGAACTTGAAAGCCTTCGGAGACGGAGACGAGTTCAAGGAGAAGCTCAACCAGGTCCTCACCATCTCCGTCGACTATGTCTTTACCGCGGTCAAAGACAAAGCCTTGTTGGAAGAGCCAAGAAGAATTTGCCAAGACCGCGCGAAGCTCAACCCCAACAAGTACTGTGCCTATCACCAGTCGATCGGCCACTTCACCAGCGAATGCCAAGACCTCCTCAAACAGCTATGGAAATTTTACGAGGATGGGAAGTTGGTCGAGTTCGTGAAGAAGGCACTGACGAAGAGGTCCAGGTTCGAGAGGAGGGAAGCCTCCGATGATGAAGAAGAGGACGCGGGCCAACGTGGTCCTCAAAATAGGCGAAGGGCACCTCCCCAACCTCAACAGAACCTGGAGCCCACTCGAGAACTCTTGGTTCTCGAGGAAGATATTTAGGCTGCCGGAGGTCTCCGGGATGGGGGATCCTCCATTTCCAAAAGAAAGAGGAAGGCCGAAATCCTGGCCTTGAACCAGGTTCAGGAAGGCAGCTCCAACTCCAGGCCCCGTTGCCCAACTCACCGACGAGCTAACATTCTCTTCGGTGGACCTGGAAGGGGTACTGACGCCTCACAATGACTCGTTGGTGATAACCGCCAACATCATAAATGTCTGAGTTCACAGGCTACTAGTGGACTCCGGCGCCTTCACCAACATTCTCTTCAAATCCACCTTAGATGCCTTAGGTGATTTCGAATCGTATTTAGAACCTAGCAATGCTAGGATAGTGGAGTTCAGAGAAGCTGTAACCGTCCCCCTAGGTAGTATCAGGTTGAGCGTCCAACTTGTATCGGCCGAGGACCCGGAGCGGAGGTTGACTAGGTTAATTGATTTCCTAGTTGTCGACCAGCAATCCTCCTTCAACGGGTTCCTTGGCCGCCCCTTTATTAATGAATTCAAAGTGGCGTGTTCGACCTACTACTACTGTCTAAAATTCCCAACCCCAAAGGGTGCCGGAACCATCAAAGGTGACCAGAAAAAGGCCCGAGAATGCTTACTCCAAATTAAAGATGGTCGGGTCAAAAAATCTGTAACGCAGGTTCAAATTCTCGAGGAAGATGTACAGATCCCAGCAGACGAGCCAAACATCCTAGACATCATCTCGACAGAAACTGAGATGATGGAGGAAGGCGACCTGCAGGAGGTTGATCAAGTCTCGGAACCTGCGCAGGACGCACAACCGGCGCCGATGGAGGGGCGGAGGAAGCCCGAATGGACCAAGTGCAGGAACCAGTGCAGGGTTCACTGCCCGTACCCATGGAGGTGGTCGAAAGTCCTCAAGAACTGGTGCAGATGGAAGTTGATCCAACTCCCCAAGTCGTGAAACCATCCCAAGTCGGTGGACCTCCAGAGGCAGCAAAGGTCGATGAACCTCTCCAAGCTGATGAACCCCCGAAGGTATTGACAGTTGAGGAACCTATCCAAGTGGGAAGCCAAGCTGATGATCTCGAACCACGCCTAGGTCACGAACCTGCGCAAATGTCACAGGAAGAGTGGGATGAGTTCATCAGCGACCCGAGGTGGAAAAGTCAGAAGAGGAAAGCCACTCCCATGGATGAATTGACGGTACTCCCGGTGGACCCGAAAAGGGACTTGGAACTCTTCATAGGTTCCGAGTTGCCAGAACTATACCGGTCGAGGTTGGAGCTGTTTCTGATGTCCAACTTGGACGTGTTTGCCTGGTCCCATGAAGACATGACAGGAATCCCATTGGAGCATGCTTGTCACCGACTTAACATAGATCCGACGAGGAGACCCGTGAGCCAAAAGCGGAGGAAGTATGGACCAGACAAGTACGCGGCCCTAACGACCGAAGTCGAAAAGTTGTTGGACAACAAGCTGATCAAAGAAGCCTTGTGCCCGCAGTGGGTCGCAAACCCCGTCCTAGTGAAGAAGCACAATGGAACGTGGAGACTATGTATCGACTTCACGGACCTAAACAAGGTGTGCCCGAAAGACAACTTCCCACTACCCCACATTGATCATCTTGTAGATAGCACCGCCGACCATAAAATGATGACATTCATGGACGCTTTCGCGGGCTATCACCAGATAGCGTTGCACCCAGATGACCAGGAACATACGGCGTTCTACACCAACAAAAACATGTATTGCTGGGAAAGAATGCCATTCGGACTTATCAACGCCGGAGCAACCTACCAAAGGTTGGTGAATAAAATGTTCGACCAGCACATCGGCGAATCTATGGAGGTGTACGTGGACGACATAGTTTTCAAGAGTTTGAGAAAGGAGGATCACCTTGACCACCTAAAACAAACCTTTGACATAATACGCCACTACAACATGAAGCTGAACCCCAAGAAGACCAGCTTCGACGTACATTCGGGAAAGTTCCTGGGGCATCTGGTGAGCCAACGAGGAATAGAGGTCAACCCGACATAGGTCCAATGAATAATCGAGATGGGTGTGCACGATTCCGTACAGAAGATCCAAAGGTTGACCCGGTGCATGGCAGCCTTGAACAGGTTCATCTCCAGGTCTGGCGACTGGAATCGCCCATTCTTCGAGGCAATCAAGGCGAACACGCGGAGGTACGAGGAGGCAGCTAAAGCCAACAAGCTGCACCTTAAAAACTACTTCGTGTGGACAAGCGAATGCCAACGAGCCTTTGAGGACATTAAAGCATACCTGGCTGACACGCAGGTCTTGTCAAAGCATATACCTGTACCTCGCCGCGTCGGAGGTGGCCATCAGCTCCGTTCTGGTCCGAGAAGAGGCGAAGACATACCTACCAGTGTACTACGTAATCCAAGTCTTGCACGAAGCTGAGCTGCGGTACACCCCAACAGAGAAGCTGGCCTACGCACCGGTGATGAGTGTTAGAAAATTGAGGCCCTACTTCTTTGACCACCCGGTAGAGGTGCTGACGACGTTCCCACTACGTCAAATACTACAACGGCCAGACATTGTAGGACGTTTGTTGAAATGGTCACTAGAAGTTAGCCAATACGGTATAACCTACGCTCCCCGAACAGCGATCAAGGGACAAGCGCTCACCGACTTTATCGTCGAGCTAACTTTCCCGCAAGATCCAACGAGGGGACGTATAGCTCCGTGGCACCTCTACGTGGACGGATCATCGACTAGCACAGCAGCAGGAGCCGGGGTAGTTTTGATCAGCCCAGATAGACAAGTTTTCACCTCCGCCATCCGGTTCGACTTCCGAGCAACCAACAACGAGGCGGAGTACGAAGCTTTGATAGCCGGACTTAGGTTATCATTAGCTATGGGGGCAACCAATCTTCAATTTTTCGGAGATTCCCAGCTAATAATATCCCAAGTCCGGGGGGAGTACGAGGCAAAAGACCAACAGATTATGACCTACCAGAAGATAGCGGCACATCTGATCTCGATGTTTACGCAGGTTTACATCAATCAAATACCGCGGCTGGAAAACATACAAGCAGATGCCCTAGCCCGACTAGCTACCAGTAACGGCGAGGCCGAAGTCACGGAGGTTGTAGTCACCAAACTGAAGAACCCCTCGACATCCGATTACAAAGTAAATCAGACCTCGAGTGGGGGCAGAAAGGCGATGAGGACAGTGAAGATTGGTGCACTCCGATCCAAAAATACTTAAAGAATGGAACAACCCTCGGAGACACATGGGAAGCTAGTTGGCTAGTGAAACAAGCTGCCAGATATACGTTGGTGGATGGCCAACTCTACAAACGTGGATTCTCTCTACCCCTACTCAAATGCTTATCTAAGAAGCAAGGGTTCGAGGTGTAAGAAGATATTCACGAGGGGATTTGCGGAAGTCACGCTGGGGGCAAGCTTTGGCATACAAGACAATCAGACAAGGGTACTACTGGCCCACTCTTCTCAAAGATGCCATTAGCTTCGCACGAAAGTGCCGAAAGTGTCAACTTTTCGCACCTAACATCTACTCCCCAGCCACCCAACTGAAGTCGATTTTCAGCCCATGGCCTTTTGCAAAATGGGGTATCGACTTGATCGGCCCATTCCCACCTGGCAGAGGCGGTATGAAGTTTGTTGTTGTAGCAGTAGACTATTACACCAAGTGGGCTGAAGCCGAAGCTCTCACGACGATAACACAAGAAAGAATGATCGGCTTTATATGGAAGAACCTGATCTGCCGGTTCGGACTTCGACAATCGATCATCATGGACAACGGAAGGCAGTTTAACGGCCAAAAGTTGAGAGATTTTTATAGTTCGTGGAACATCAAGAAGCACTACTCAACTCTATACCATCCGCAGTCAAACGGCCAGGTCGAGGCGGTCAACAAAATTCTGAAGCACATATTGAAGATCCACCTCAAAGATAAGAAAGGAAGCTGGACAGACGAACTCTCAGAGGTTCTGTGGTCTTACAGAACATCGTACCTAGCCAGCACCGGGGAGATGCCATTTGCTTTAGCCTTCGGGACTAAAGCAATAGTATCGGTGGAAGTCAAGAATAAGACGTGGAAGGTGGTAGGATTTGACGAAGAAAGGAACGATGAGGACTTGGCATTCGAAAAAGATCTGATTAAAGAGATCAGAGCTTCGTCGAAAATGAAAAATGCCACCTACAAGCGTAGAGCGGAGAAGTACTATAATTCCCAAGTCCGAGACCGAAGGTTCAAAGTTGGGGATCTATTACTGAAGAAGAAACTAATGGCCCCGCCGGGTGTATTTAGATCGAATTGGGAAGGACCGTTCCGGGTCACCGCAGCCTGGGCAAACGGTACTTATGACCTCAAAGACGCAGAGGGCAACGCCTCGTCATACACCTGGAGTGCGGCACATTTGAAGAAATTTTATCAATAGGTCGAGATTTTGTAATAGACTAGCCGAAGGTTCGTATTAGAAGTGTCGATGGCAGCCAATGTAAATTACGTTGCTATGAGAAGTTAGAAAATTTTCTTGAAAAAATATCCAACTGTTCGAAGGTTCGCAAAATATCCAACCCCGCGAAGGTTCGCAAATACGCAAGGACCAAGGTCCCAAACGTTATAACCTAAAAAGCTCAAAGGCAAAGGCCAAAGTACCCCAGGTCAGCGAAGGTATCGTTCTTAGAGGATCACCAAGCACCTACTGCCATAAGTTAGAAAAATTCACAAAAAAGACGGTTAAAACGTCTAAGGCAAGGTTCATTAAACCCAATCGCCCAAAGTGAATTAAACAAAGTACAACTCACTACCCTAAGTGGTTTAAGACGAGCAATTCGCGGCCACAAGTGGTGTAAGACGAAGAATATGTACTATTAAGATGAAGGTACAATTCGTAGTCCTAAGTGATGTAAAATGAACAATTCGCTTCTCGAAAGTAGAGTAAGACGAACAGTTAAGTATCGAGAATATTTAAACGAGCTAATTAAAATTATAACGTAAGCGTGCAAACGTAAATGCAGACAAGGTTGAAACAAAAGGTCGAATTTCATCCAAAAATACTTGAGAGATTTTCATGCCAAAAAAGATACTTGAAAAATTTCCCAAGTATAAGTAGTGGTGCTAGCCACAAAGGTCGGCTAGCTGACCGTCTTTGAAATAAAAAAGTGAGCTCCTTCTGGGCGAGATACACATGCCCGACGAGCTTCGACTACTTTAACGAAAAGAAACTACAAAAAGAAGCTCCTTCTGGGCGAGCTATACAAAGCCCGACGAGCTACTATAACTTGACAAAAGCCTAAGAGTCGGGAGCTGTGGGGGCATCAGAGGCTGGAGCAGTAGGGACCTCGGCGGGGCTGGCGACTTGGGGGCGACCTCACCTCCATCAGTCCGCCCAGCTGGGGGAGAGAGCCTCGGCATGATGGTAATATTGCCCGTACACCCACTGGTGTCGAACTCACCAATGTTGACCATGGCATCCCCGCAGACCTCTTGCATCTGCTCCATGGTGGGAGGAGTTCGCACCTCACCCCCGGCGACCTCCTCATCATCCTCGACCGTCAGGACCTCGAAAGTTTGAATAATGTTGTAGCGTTCCCGGGCGGCGTCGAGGTTGACCCATATTCGGCGAGGTCTCCAATGTTGAGCTCAGTGCCCTCAGGGATCTTGGCCTTCGCCAAACAGTCGTCGAACTCCCCCACGAGGGCCTCCCATTCGCTCCCCTTGTTCATCCTCGCCCACTGGAAGGAGCAGATAACCTCGGCAAAGCAGAGAATGTAGCTGAGGTCAGTAGCGACCATCTTGGTGAGCTCCAGGGCCTCTGGGGTGATAGGGGCGTCGGATCGACCCCGAAGCTCGGCAAGCTCCAGGGCCTTTGAGGCAACTTCCTCGCGAATTTTGGCGCACTCCACCGAGTTTCCTTGGCTTTGCTCCCGGAGGATCTTCACCTCATCCTGCGCCCGAGCGAACTCTTCTTCCCTGGTGGCGAGCTTCTTGCGAGCTAGCTCAAGTTCAACCTTTTGCAGGTTAAAATCAGCTTGAACTTGCTCCAGCTTTTTCAGGGCCTTTTGCTCCCCCTCCAAGGAAGCCTTCGCCTTCGCCTCCATCCTGGCGAGGTCCTCTACGGCCTTCTTCCGCTCATCCCCTATGCGGTTCAGTAGAATCCGAGTGTCGTGGTGAGCTTTGTCAGCGGCCGTGATGTCGTCGGTGATGAGCTGGGTAGCCGCCATGGCCGCACAAGCATAGTGCATTGCCAACCTCTCCTTGTTGGTGGGCTTCTTCCTTTCGATCATGGCAATCTCGAAGGCCGAGAGATACATGGGCACCTCAGTGAAGATGCGACGCGTTGGGCCAGTGGGAAGATCCCTTGCCGAGGTAAGGGCCTTGCACCTCTCCGCCGTGTGGAGGGCTTCGGGACGGTTCGGAAACTCGGCGGGGGCATACCTGCAAACCTTCAGAAAGTTAGCAAAAAAATACAAGAAATTATAAAACAAACGACTTCCAACTTCAAATAGAAGCTCGCCCCCTTACCCGAACCTATCGGGGTTGAGCCCGAGGAGGGTGTCATCCTGAATATGAACCCCATATGGAGATGGCGGGGGCGCGCTTTGAGGAGTTGGAGGTGCGGGGTGGAGTGAGGAATAATAGCTCACCATGATCCTCCTTGGCCCGATCCGGAGCCACCACGATCACTATGCTTAAAATCTTCATCGCGTAGGCCTACCCTGGACTGTTTGTGGGAGTGAGCCTCGTCCTCGCTCACTCGGGAGCCATCCCCGCGATGTAGGGTCCTTTTGGATTGATGGGATGGGGGTTGAGAACCTCGCTCGGACCCAGAGTCACCTCGCCCAGCACCTTTCTTCGATGGGGCGACCTTCTCTTTGGTTTGCTGGGGGGCAGGAGCCTTCTTCTGTGAGCTTGAACCCCCTGCTTTATCTGCGGTGGAGGCGGCCTTGGCGAGGTCCACCTTCCTCGTCGTGTCAAGCACTGCCCCGGATGGAACTTCAGCTCTGTTGGGGCGAGGTTTTCCCATTTTCAACTGGCGAGCTAAGAAATGGTACGCCTCGGGAACCTCGACAGGTGGAGGGACAACTACTGGACCTTCACCTACAAAATTGGCTAAGAGTTCTTAGCAATCCAACGAGCTTCATCAGCAAGTCAGCGAGCCACCAAGACTTGGAAAATTTTTGAAGACCTAAACCTGGGACAGTGAGGTGGTGAGGCGAGGTTATGAGGCCAGCAAGTCTTCGACAATGGTGCTGGCACAGATGCTTGACTTCCCGGTCCTTCTGCTCTCGCAAACAACAAACGGACAGACACAAAGTCGAAGCCAACGGATATAGCAGGCATCCCCCGACTAGATTTATGATGCTTCAGACCTGCAAAAAAGAAGATTAGATTAGTAAATCTAATCCGACCCAAGCAAACCGAAATATACCACCTACTGCTGGCTTCTCTGCATTCCTCACTACATCCTCCGCGCCCATTTGAAGCTCGCCAATCCCCGCCGATGAAGAAAAACTGTTCCTTCCAGTCCCGGACCTTGTTGGGAAGGATCCCTAAGAATTTCTCCCCCGGGCGGGCTTTGAGGTAATAGTACCCCTTACTGTCGTTAATCTGCTTGGTGACGGTAAACAATTCATTGATCTCCGTCGAGGTTAATCGGTTCTCGTAACCCTCGAGCCCAAAGATCGTCAACGTCGCCAGCAGGCTACTCCACCCATTCGGGGTAAGTTGCGAAATGGCGAGGTTATTGTCCATCAGGAACTGCTCAATGATGGGGTGCAGGGGTAGAGTAAGCCCGGCCTCCAAGGTGTGGATATTGATGGCCGTCAGTCTGGGAGGCGGAAGGTCGGCACGTTCATTGTCCTCGGGGGCATACATATAAATGTCCAGGGGGATGCGGTACTTCTTGCGGATCTTCGGCAGCGCATACTCGCTGATGAGGCTTACAACCTCGCTCGCTTTGAGGTCCGTTTGGTCAGCAGAGTCACGAAGTGCTCGCTCGGGTAGAGGAAAGGCCTTCGAGTGAGCCCTCACGTACTCCTCCCAGTTGAAGTCGTGGACAACCTCGGCGGGGACCTGGTACTCCGGTAGCTTAGGAAATGGGAAATCGATGAAGCGAAGGTACTCATAGGTAACCTTCACGCCACCGTCCACATCCTCTTCATCTATCTCGCGGGCGAGCTCTTCAGCATGGTCGCCGGTCTCGGTGACCTCCTCTTATACCTCGGCGGCCTCCACTTCATGGACGACCGCGTCATCGGTAGCTCGGCTGAGGTCCCCTTGAAGATCGCGTAGGCTCGATGCCTCGCCGCCTACGGAGTTGGTGGCTCTTTCCCCACATCAGGGCGAACCTCGCCAGGGAGCTCTCAACTGTCCGGGCGAGCTACGGAGCTCACCCCAGATTCCGAAGTAATCTCAATCAGTGTTATTTGGGGAATCAACACGTTTCCAGTTGCAGACCTTTTTCCCAAATTGCAGTTCGAAGCGGTTCGGCTTGAGGATTGATTCGACATGATCGGGTTTTTAGCAAAAATGTTTCGGTTACGATTTCAGGGGTGTCCAAAACCAATGTAACGATCACCGGAGTGGCGAAGCGGAGGATCAGAAATTTCCAAAAACTCGAAGGAAATGAAGAACAATGATGAACAAGGAAGAAAAGAAGGGAAGAAACGAGTTTCTACCTTGGGGAGCACTCGGAGACACGTCGGATGCGAATGAGATGATCACCGGAAAATTGCTCGGAGAAATGAGGATACGAAAGTGAGAAATGAGTTGGTTTCCTCATATTTATAGACATGGGTGTGAGCTCGAATTTTTTGAAAGACCAGGGACCAATGTGCAAAGAATTTGAAAAGTTGCCATGATGGGCGTGGGAAATGACGCCTGAAATGGCTTGCACGATGCATGAAAAGGCGTGCACGATGCCTCAAATCCCGCCCCACGTCGGCCCACGAACTGCTTCACAGAAGCTCGCCCACAAGCTCGGCATCCATCCCAGAGATAGCTCGCCAACTCTCGGACTCTCGTCCCTAGAGACAAATCAGCTCGCCCATACATTAGATGAATCATGATGTGCGTGAGCTGGGGGGCAAATATTGATAGGCGAGCTACCCAAGGATAGTTATAGGGCCAATTAGTCAAAGGCTAAGAAGGTCGCCAATATACCCAGAGGAACCGGGTCACTAACCTCGACCGAGGTCAGCATGGAAAGACTTACCCTGCAAGGATAGAAGCTCGCCGAGGTACCTGGCCATACCCGTGGGAGAAGGTCGGCAGAGAAGCTCGCCCTTAGCCAACGGGACCGAGCCCAAACCCACCTCTACACAACCCTGGAATCGCACAAGGCATCGAAGCTCGCCAGGAAGCTCGCCCAACACGAGAGATCAGGGTCACGAGTGTTTAAAATAGAACATATGTGTAGAAGGACTAAGCATTGTAAAGGGAGCATTGTGAGGGACCAAGACGAGTGTCAAGAACCCCCATCAACACCAAGAGCCCAATAGGCTCATAAGGTGCCACCTCACATTTGCTCACCTATAAATAGGTTTCATTTGTATCCTTCTGGGAACAACTCAATCATAATACACTTTACTTTCTCTCTCTAAACTCTCCACTTTCTCTCTCTATATTATCTATCCAAAAACACAATTCTTGGATTATTGTTTGATAGAATTAATACACCATAATAGCCACATAACAAACACCTATTAGTAAATTCTATCAACAATATTGTTTCATGTAATAAATATATTATTATATAAAAAAATATAATTGTTTATAAAAATAAATAAAAATTTGTGAATAATTAATATTTGTTCTTATAATAACACACATTTTGCTCTTGCATTTGTGAAAAATTATTTATTCTATATAAATAAATAAATATATGTAAAATAACAATATTTTATAAGATAGTAATACATATTTGCTCTAATAGTAACACACATTTGTCTCGCAATTTGTGTTACTATATGGGTAAATGTGTGTTACTATATGAGCAAAATATATTTTTATGATAATAAATATGTGTTTCATAATTTATTCATCATCCCTTTAAATATAGGTATATTGTTTCATGTAATACATATGTTATTATATTAAAAAAATTAATTATTTCTATAAAAATAAATATTTGTGAATAATCAATATTTATTCTTAAAGTAAAACACAATTTTATTTTGCATTGTGTGAAAAATTATTTATTCTATAAAAACAAATGAATATATGTAAAATGACAACATTATATAAGATAGTAACACACATTTGCTCTAACAGTAACACATATTTACTCTCTAGTTTGTGTTACTTTATGAATAAGTATGTGTTACTATATGGACAAATGCGTGTTACTATACTAACATAAATTGAGAATAAATTTTTAAATTTATTATATAATATTATTTAATTTATTTTTAAATTTATAACAATAAAAAAAAAACCTAAATCTTCCTAACTAACTATAATACCTGCGTGCTGTGTATGTGAGTGGGGTAGGGGGTGAGCGGGGGTGGGGGTGGGGGTGTGGGAAACATATGTTTCGCATGGGCTGACTAACTTGGAGGTTGAAGCTCGCGTCGCGTGTGTTTCATTTAAACATAGGCGCGTATATTTAATTTTTTATTTAAGTTTATTTTTAAAAATTTCTACGGTAGAAATTTCTGTATAAGTTTTTGTCATTGGTAAGCATGATCATTTTTTAAAACTATTCTATACTTTTTTTTTTCATATACGAGGTTATATATTTAGATATACGTATATAAATGACAGCAAAAAGTTAGAGAAATAGAAGGTAACACAAAGAACACATAATACTCACCAGTACCACTCCAGAAATCCACCAAAAAAGTTTAGATCAAGATACAAGAAGATAATATCTTCTAAACAAGTTTAAATCTCAAGATCAGTTTAATTTCAAAAATTACTCCTTTCAAAATAGACACCAATTTATAGACAAAACTTGGAACATCCCTCCAAGTTAGTCAAAAGAAATAGGGTGGTGCTATTTGTCCATAATGTGGACGTCCATAATGTGGACGTCCATAATGTGGCATTTGTGTATTAATGAAGTTTTGCTCAAAGCTAAATGTCCAATATACCCCTTATGTCAAATGAAAATTTTTTGCCCAAAATTTTCATTTGATTTCAAATTCAAATTCAAATGTTGACTTTCTCTCTCTCCATTTAATAATTCTTTCTCTCTCTTCATTTGATATTTCCCAAAACCAAATCAGTTACTCCTATTTTCACTCCAACTTTTCTATTTTCTTCCTCCATTTTCGTCGTCCTTTCTTCTTTCTTTTCTTCTCCATTTTTGAATCTGAAAATTATACATATCAATAACACAAAAATATTATGTTGTTTTTAAAGGAGTGAGAGTCGGAATCTATGGAGATATTTTAGGCTTAGTTGAGATATGGGATCAATGAGAATTGAGATATTTTAGGCTTGAGAATTATGAATAACTGTTAGTTAAAGAAATATATTCATATTTATCTATATATATATATATATATATATTAATATTTATACATATAATATATGTGGATTTCCATTAATTATATAAAATTATCTACATATAATTATAATATTTATATAATATATATACATACTTAGTAATCAAAAACTAAAATTGAGATATTTTAGACTTGAGAATTTTTGAATAACTGTTCGTTAAAGAAATATATTCATATTTATATTTCAATATGATATATTAACTTATTCAGTGAGTATATTTTTTGAATTTTATATTATGAATGAATTTAGATTAGTATATTATGATATATTTATATATTATGAATGAATTTAGATTAGTATATTTCGTACTTTATATTTCTGTCCATATTTCGTATTTTATATTTATATATTATGAAGGAAATATTAAAATTTAAGTCCATATTGATTAATTAATTAATTAGTTTTTCTATTAATTAGTAGTAGTAGTAGAATAAAACTTTTAGTGTTACTAATTACTGTAGATACTAAACACACTATAATGAAATACTAAAATTTGACTTATATTGAAAAAGGATAGATAGTGTATGATCGGAAATTAAATCCGATTCATACAAGACACACATTCACTTAAATAAAAAAAAAACCTGCATTACAACCATCCGCATTACAAATCAAGTAGAAGAGTGATATTTATAGTGTTTAAGTATTTCACAATAAAAATATTAGTAATTCAATTAGAATGAACACTAGTACCACTATCAATAGTACACTAGCATTTTATAGTACTAATGTTGATACTACTTAATGTAAGTTGATATTAGGTCTATATTTTTGTAATATATCTTACGAATAATAATAATAAGGATGTATAAGTGACATTTATATTGTTTAAGTGTTTCACACTATGAAGATTAGTAATTCAAGGAAATATTATGAAATAACCTAATAGTATTACTCTTTTGTGAGGATGGTACTAGGAAATAGCCTAATAGTATGTAATACTAGACTGAGTAGTTCCTAATACCATCCTCACAAAAGAGTGATACTATTAGGATCCCAACATCAATACTTGTAAATAGAATTACTAAATCATTAATTAAATTGATAATCACACACCAAATCACTAAATTTATCATAACATGGAGTTTTGGTAAACATGATGATGTGTGAGTACTACAAGTGTATATGACTACTATAAGTATCACAAGTACAATTTCAACTAACAGGTAACACAACGAGTAATCTTTTCCTACAAAAAGTGTATAACTTTGAACTAATTTTGTTTTTTATATCTAATCTAGTAATTTAAAACTAAAATAGGTAATATCTTGCAAAACTTTTATTTTTAGTAATAATTTAAAACTAAAAATAAGGAAATAACCTAATAGTATTACTCTTTTGTGAGGATGGTACTAGGAAATAATCTAATAGTATGTAATACTAGACTGAGTAGTTCTAAACCATCCTCACAAAACAGTTATATTATTAGGATCCCAACATCAATATCTGTAAATAGAATCACTAAACCATTAATCTAATTGATAATCACACACCATCATGAATAATTACATCGTATTTTATCCACAAAGAAAAAAAACCTTCTATTCACAAGATCTCATTCCAAAAAATTAATATGACATAACTAATTATAATAAAAAAGTAATACGATGTAATTAGTCATAAAAAAAATAACATTTGAAAAAATTATACACAGAATTCAATTTTAAAATAAAATTTTTAGTTTAAAAATATATAATTTTTATTAAATTAACCGGTTCAAATGTATTTTTTGAATTAATAAATCATATTGAGTTTTAACCAGGGGAGCTAGCTCACCTGGCCACCGGGCTCCTCACTTGAGTGAGTGACCTGGGTTCGATTCCCTTTGGGAACGAATTAGGAGGGAGATATAAGGGTGGACTTGGAGATATTCTTGGGATGTAATGAGACTTGGTGAACTAACTTCTAACTACTAACAACTAACATTGTCCGATAAAAAAAAAAATCATATTGAGTTTTAATATAGAAAAAATATGATAAATTAAAACGTTCTAATTACACAAAAAATTTAATATGCTAAGTTTACATGATCTTATAAATAAATAATTAATTAATTAATTAACCATTTGTTACATGCTCTAAAAAATTATGACTTAAGTCTTCCCGTAATATATACCTTCCCGAATTCATACACTATCACTTCCTACTTAATAGATAATTACAAATCAAATCTTATTCAAAATTTTGAATTAGTCTTCTCCTTCCCAATCAATTACTAAATAACCGCCAATTACTAATTAATCACGTCTTCCCTAATCACCTAAATAGCCGACAGTTTTAAATTAGTATTCCCCATTAATCACTTACTAAATTATCATCCTATTTTAAATCTTAATTTAGTAATTTAGGTAAATTAAATTTATTAAAAGTCAAAAAAATAAATTTTATTTTAAAATTAGTCTTCCCTAATCAATTACTAAATAACCGCAAATTACTAATTAATCACGTCTCCCCCAATCACCTAAATAACCGACAATTTTAAATTAGTATTCTTCATTAATTACTTACTAAATAACCACCATATTTTAAATTAGTAATTTAGGCAAATTAAATTTATTAAAAGTCAAAATAATAACATTTTTTTAAAATTTTGAATTAGTCTTCACCTATCATTTCCTAAATAATCGGTCTATATATATATATATATACATACATATGTCATTTCTGACTATATATATATATCTTTCTAGATTTTTTGACTACATATGCAGATTACGAGAAATTTAATCCTACCGACATTGAAAAAATAAAAACTTGTTGGAGGGTATTAACCCGCTATAATTGGGATGGAGGGAATCAGCTCGCCTTAAGCATAATTAGGCGGGAATTATGCCGCCACTAATGACATGGTTATTAATGGAATTAATTAATTAATTTTCATTTAATTAAAGTATATTAAAGATTATGGACGTCCACATTCTGGACAAACATCTTTACCGAAAGAAATAATAGGACTTGCATATTCACAATGTGTTGAGAATAAGAACCTTGACTCTACAATGAATGAAAATTAAAGGATTTATTACACCCAAGGGCACCCTTTATACCCAAAACACATTGTAGGACTCAACTTTTTAAAAGTATCAAGAAAGGGCAAAGTGATTGCAAATAAGAGCTAAAATGTAATAATTCTACCAAATCTTCCACTGACCATTCTGCAATTGAAGTACAACATTTCCAGTGTATAGGCAGTCTTTTTCATCTACTTTCCTAGGTTGTCCCTCCTACATCAGCTAAGAATTTAATTCCATCAATTACTTAATGGGTTCTGAATTCAAATTTGAAAATTTGAATTTCCATTCTCTTCTTCCTATCATGCTATCAACTTCCTCTGAATATCATTTATCCCGATTTTACAAATATTTCAGGCCACTCGCCGAAATCTGATTTCAATTTCCGGTTGATTTTTCGACAAACCTACTCTATTTATTGTACATTTTGAGTTTTTTCCGGCGTTATTCGTCTTATCTCCTTCCGATACAGGTTACATACTCTATATCCTATTTAATGGAGATTTTGACCTGTATCAAGGCTATATCCGACAATATATCCGATTCTGGCGTTTACAGATCCTTGGGCTCATTTGATCAAAAGTTCTGGGTATGGATATAATACTAACCATAAACCACAATAATGAGTGCAGGGGTTTGAAGGTCGATCAATCCACCTCTCTTGCTGCGATTGAAGTTGATGTTGGGTGCATGTGGCCAATGATCGATTTAGGGTTTTTGAAACTTAGGTATTCTGTTGGATTAATACACAATTGTGCATTACAGTCTGAAAATGATCTTCGTAATATGCTATCCATTTTCCAAATTACGTCTCAGCAGATTGTTCATGTTGTTGCTTTCCAGATTCAATCCCCTGTTCATACCAATAATGCACCCCCTCCCAGCTTTAATTTGAATGATGATTTGAGTGATGATTTGAGTGATGATTTGAATGATGCTTTGTATGTTCATCTGTATGCAAATGGTACAAGTTTTATTTGAATCCTCTATTCATACAAATAATGCATTCCCCCAGCTTTAATTAGAATGATAATTTGAATGTTGATTTGAATGATGATCGGTGTGCATATGGTACAGATGTTTTGGGTGAATCTAGTTGTGCATATAGGACATATTCTTTTGTGAATGTTTTTTATATGGATTTTGATATAGGTAACACCGTGGCCCCCCTTACTGCATTAATGAATCACATGAAACAGTCAAAGCTTCAATTTAAGTGTCCTAAGAAGTCTAAATTACATTCCAATCACACAAAACCTATTGTGAATGATTGTTTTCCTGCTAAAAAAGGTTAAGATTCACCTACTTGTTGATGTGTTTATTTGACTTTGAGACATGTTTTCCTTGCTATTTGATACTGCTGTGTTTTCCTTTCTTTGTTATTTGATATTGCCCTACAAATTTTTTCATAATTTGGCATTTGAATTTAGTTTCTTGAAGCTTTAGGTTTTGCTATATCTAACTCAATAATTGAAGATATGCAGATTTGAAGAGTTAATTGAAACATGCAAAATTCTATTATTGGATTGTATCAGGTGAAGAAACTCCTCTTCACTTGATA
>JAPKLY010000293.1:490177-562170 GCA_026898435.1 Prunella vulgaris
TTTCTATTTAATATAAACTATGAAAATTCATGGATAAGATCCCAAGCTTGGCGTGCATGTATCTGACAAACTGAGACATGTAGATCTTGCTCGAGAACTACATGCAGGAATTGCAGCAGCTTTTTGTTGGAAATTTATATCAGGAAACAGTCAAGCTATTGATGTCACCCTTCTTAACTGCCTTATGAAATTTTGAATACAACATAACATGTACACAGTAAATAAATCTTGGAACACACAGAACACTTAGCAGAGGAAGTGACTTTTGTCCCAAACCTGAACAACGTATGGATATCAGCGGTTGTGAGGAATCCCCTTCCTTGAAGATCAAGACATCTAAATAGATATGTTAGCCCTTCTGTAGTATCTTTGTTCTCTAGCGCTAAAACAAAGCCGAGAAAACTCTCGAAATCCATCTCCCAAGAATTACCACCTCCAATTTTGCAATGCTCTTATTCTTTCAGCTATTTTTTCTCTACGCAACTGTAGCAAGAGATATTAAAATCAAAATAAGTTTTACGGTGTTTCTGATGATGAATGAAATTTGCTCTTGCTTGTATCAGTTTCTTGAATGCTCATTTACATATGTGATTAGTCTTGTTTCTCATTCAACTCATGCATAATCCATTTAAATCATCGAATCAAGAGTAGATTTGATCGCAAGCCTTCTTTCTTGATTTATGATGGCAATGGAAATTTAGGTTGACATACAAAATTAGCAGAAAAAAGAAAGGTTGACACACTAAATTGGCTTTGATTACTTCAAAAACTTAAAAATGAAGAAAAATGTAATGATATAAGCTGACGGTAGCATATCACCAAAAAAATTACATCAGATCTCTATCTGGCTCGAGGTAGAGCAAGGACGCCAACTGTTCACCAACTGAAGGCTCAAGTTCCTGACAATCTCTGCTAATCTGCAATTAGATGAACAAATTAATGCCCACTTAATCAGTAAGTCCAAGAAATGAAAGAGCCAAAAAGGAAAATACGATCCCAGATACATGTCAGTAAAGAAGTTTTCATTCTTTAGATCATCTAATATGTGATTATCCTGCTATATGTAACAGTTTTCATGGAACCATTGTTACAATTATCTTCCTTTCTGATAAATTGTATATGCTCATAAGTCTTGACCTAATTTGTAAACAACCAGAAGCAGTCAAATTTATGTATTAATTAAGACTTCACTGTTCAAAAGGACAAAAAAGAAAACAGAAAATATTAAAAAGTGTAGCGAGTTTCACTTCTAATTCCAAAGGCAATCTTATTTCACAAGAAAAAGGATTTTGTTCGTCATTCCCAAAAATTATCTCATTCCAATGGTTATATAACTGATTATCAGAATCATAACCAGCGATTAAGACATATTTCAAATGTACATGACAAGCAATTCAAAGAAATACCTTCACTGGTAAGTTCTCATTGTAAGGGTTCCTCAAATGCCCTGTTTTGTCAAAGGACAGTTCATAGAGCTGCAAGCACATGTCATTGTTAGTTAATGCTTCAGAGTTTCTCCATCATAGCATATAATCAGAAATAGCAATGTATTGAGCCTGAAAGTATCAAATAAAAAGTAGACCTCCAATTGGGGACTATGGCAGTCACTGTGAGCAATATTCTTGAGATGGAAATTAAGGTATTCAGACGCTCAAAATAAAACTACAGATGTGTACAGCTTTTCACCACAATCATATGATTATTGGTAAATCAGACTCTTTAACTATTGTGCAAAGCATTATCATGAATTTCTACCTGGATATTATCAAACACGCGAGCTGGAATGTTGTAATCAAACTCGCGCATCATGTCCCTAGGCCCGTCTCCAACTCCAACCACGGTGATAGACAACGCATATTCACTGCATAGTAGCAACAACTTAAATCAGAGCCGAAAATAAAACAAGCCCAAAATTGTCTTTGAACTTGTACAACCTTGCTTTGACTATTGCATTAATTGTGCTTTCCTCTTGAGGACTTAGCTTCCCTACTCCAGTGTCTACACTTCTTGTCACCTAAGTGAAAATCAATGTCAAAACTTTGGAGGAAATTAAAGGTTTCTTCTTCTTCTTTTTTCCCAAAAGATGAACATAACAAGTTACCTGGCCATCAGCTATAATCAACAGAACATGATATTGACCACCACTTGCATCAACTATCCCTATAGCAGTTTCAATTATTGGGGCAAATGATGTGGGTCCCGCTAAACGAACACTTGGAACGAACTCTCTGTAACGAGAGAACGCCTTCTCAAAGCCTTGACAAGACCTTTTGTCCGGATAGAAGCTGAACACATTTTTATCATGAGTACTAATTGCAAATAACAATTCCATAAATCATATTAAGTTGTTCAAAACATTCATAAAAGATAACAGCATCAGTGGTGCAGAAACATACCATCACCAAATCCTAAGCAAGGGATGTTATTATCATCATCGAAAGCTGGAAGAGTCCTTCCAATGATTTAGATGGCTAGCTCATATGGGTTCAAGCCATCAAATGTGTCGTGCAAACACCTTCCATTGAATGAGTCTCTCCCTGTCCATTCGTTGCTCTTCGTGAAGTCAATGCCCACAATGAAATTCGACGATTCCAAACCCGAATCTATAAGAGCTCTTGTAACCTAAACATGATCAAGATCATGAACTCAAGCATAAAATACTTGCACAAAAGAATCATTTTTTCAAGTCTTGTTAGACTCTTGAATCAATCCAAGGTCAGACTAGTAAGTGCTTCAAACAAGCATCATAAGTGCAATTACAAAACATAATTTGAGAAATCAAAACATGCCTGCTCAAGAGTCTCATAGTTATCACCAATTCTTCCATATCTTGATTGCACCTCCATCCTTGCCTGAGTCAAAAAGCTGGGCTCAGCATGATCAGATTGACGAGGAGAAGACGTTGAACGAGATCCAAGGCTAAAGGAGTTACAATGAACGTAACTTCCATCACTGCTTTGCTTTACACCCATCTTTCTTGCAGAAACTGCACAATCATAAACACTGTTTAATCAGGATATGCATATACCTGAGACATCCTCCCAAAAAGAGAAGCTGATGATGACCTTCGCCTTTGGGGAGTCAAGCTAGCTGCCCCACTTGCTTGGACTGTGTGCTGTATCAGCATCAGCAATGTGGATTATTACACAGCCAATAGGACAACACATCCATGTTATCAGCAACCTTCAACAAAATGTATGGAATGTCAATTTAAAAATTGTATCCCCTCATGAACTGAAAAAAGCAGCATGAATCATAGGGATATATCAATATATAATTTGCTAACCTCGATTGATGAAGTGATGGTTTGAACTGTTGTGAAATGCGAACAGAGGCACAGCCAAATCCCGCCATTCCACCGTCTCCGCCTGAGATACAACCACCAATCCGAGAACTGCGTCCACCATCGCAAAGAAGTTAAACTGCCTCGACACAGCCGTGACATCCGCACGTGCCTGCCATGGGAAATCACCTCACCGGAATCAATGGCGAAACACCCACATCCATAGGAAACACGTTCCGTCCTATAGTCACCGGAAGCTCATCGACCGCCTTAATCATGGGTGACCTATTAAGTACAATTGAAAGCGAATCTTGAAATTAAATGTGCATTTGGAGATTAGGGTTTTTCTAATACAAAAATTTATTTTTAAAACATAATTAAAATATATTAAGATATAATAATATATTAAATAAAAAGATAATTTGGTAATTTTAATTTAATTTAATAATATTAATTAATTTTTTTTAACAGTGTGATCACCTAGTGCAAAGTGCATTCGCCTTAGTGCAAAGTGCAATCTCTTCAAAATAATATTGTACGTTGGATCAAGAATCCAACGGTATTTAGGGGGTTTATTGACGTCAGGAAGGGCGAAGCCTTCCTAACCATAGAAAGACCCAACTAGGAATAATTGAGAAAACTTTGTGGCTGTTATTATTAATCTTCTCAACGGTGTCTCTCTGATCCGTAGCTATACACATAAATTCTTTAGTTCAATATGTTTAGGGATTACATGTTTTATTCGTTCAATGCATGAATTAATTGATTAATTGAATTAATTTGATTTAATCATATTTAATTGTGAAAATTATATCCCAAATAGATTCTTAATATATTTAGGATATTTCACCAACAATCTTTTAGAAAAATAAAAGAGTTTAACAACTAGGGCTCACAACTTCTACACTCAGACTATTATGAATCACTATCTATTTGATAAGCTTCCAATCTTTCAATAGGTGGATTATCTAATTCAAATCTCCATTGAACACTCTGCACTGAGACTATTTTATTCACCCTTAAGTCTTAAATATCTTGAAAGTCGGGATATCTTTAGGCTAGCTGACACAATATTTTAGAAATCTTGTAAAAGATTTGACATATGTGTATTACCTCAATACACGTATTGTAGACTTGTCCGAGATCAACAAGTGCTATCAGAGTAGTGGTTCAAAAGACCACTAACTTTATGTAGTAATAGTTTCTTAGGAGAACTGTTGAGGCCATCTGCATAAGTCTAATTTTTCTGAGAAACTTTGCATAATGGAGTTCAAAAATATTGATAATCATTGTTTATCCACTTTCTCTATTGAGCACTATGACCTCTGGGAATGTAAGTTGACATCTTGGATCCATCCAAGACCTGATGCTCTGCAGAAAGAACCAATTGAGTTCACCAAGTCCCAATAATGTGACCTTTGGTTACAACATGCCCATTGAGATCCATATTCTTTGCCCAAGGACAAGCTCTTCGCGGACAAGCTCAAGTAGGTCATCCTTGACATGATTGCAAGGAATATTATCATCCAAATCATGTCATTAGAGGTGTTAGGAAGATCGATGAAGCGGAATACCACCAATTGAGATGTGGGAGGAACTTGCCTAATGTGTAATCAAGAGAAACAAAGACTTCTAGAAGATTGAAAGCTGACTTTGATTCGATAAGTAATCAAATACAAATGCAAATTTTACAATATTCGATTTGGTATTCATAAATATTCAAATAAATAATTAAAATTATGTGTATATTATATTTATTAAAAATTACTTAAACTTTTCACTTCTAATTCTTTAATTTAGTTATTAAAGAAAACCTTTAAGAACCTGTATATTACACTGTTAGTAGTAGTCCACACCGTACATATTTAACACATAATCAATGTATCTTGCAAATTAAGGCCTAAAGTAGTCAATCTATTCTATTAAAACCTTAAAATAAACTTAAAGGCACACTAAAGTAAAAAATAAAATGCAATAATAGATAGTTAACCTATTATGTTGCAGAAAACTAATGTCTTCATTGGTAAGGAGATTTAAAGACTGACTACTGAAGTTCAGAAGTTGATTGGATAAGGAAATGGGCCTGATCTTGAAGGAGCTACTCTTGCAATGAGACTTACTCAGGAACTTTATATGGTTAGGTCTGAGTTCTCAGAGAAAGAGAAACTACTCCAATTTCAGGCCATTGACCAAGTTTAGAAGATGAGTGAACTAAAATAGGTTTATTGAGACTTTTCAAAGACATGAAATCCTGAATAAAGAGTAAGAAAGACTTACGAAAAATATACATGTGTGTGTTTGTTTAGTCTAGGATTATACTAAGATGCATGGTTATGTACAAACCTCATCACACTGATAAGGGTAAAAAACTCGTTAACACTTTCTGGCTACTGACTAAGATTGCAAAGCCAAAACTAGAGAGTAAGATTAAGTATACAACTCAGGAGCTGAGAGATTATAGTCAGGGTAACTCTCAGCTTCAACAGATGAATACTTAGGGTAGATGACCTCAAGTCAGTCAGTAAAGGTAGTATCAGGGAAGGTAGTCTCATGGGAGACGATCTGACCTGACTGCACACTTGCACCTTCTGCTCTCATTCCTGAATTTAATAAAATTGGTGAAGCCAAACCTGTACCTGTAGAAAGCTTAAAAGCTACAGGATAAGGCCTTGGCTGGTAGATCATCCAACGAGTCAAATCCTTGGAGATCCAAAAGATGGAGTCAGGATAAGAAGGTTTCATAGAGAGTATTTTTTATCTGAACAAGTAGATCAAATAACTGAGTAAGCATTGGGAGATTCCAACCAGATTATTTTCATGCAAGATGAGCTGAATCAGTTCACTAGGAATCAAGTTTGAGAACTTGTTGATATGCCTAGTCACCAAGAAGTTATAGGTACCAAATGGATCTTTAAGAAAAAAAAAGAATGATAACAATGTGGAGGTTAGTAATTAGGCTATGCTAGTTGCAAAAAGATACTCATAATATGAAGGAATAAAATTATGAGAATTTGTTGCTCTAGTAGTAAGACTTGAAGTAATCACATTATTCCTAGCATATGCCACATATAAAAATTTCAAATTGTATAAAATGTGCATCTCCGAATGGAGTATTGAATGAGGAAGTATATATGGAATAACCATCAAGATTTAAAGGTGGAGACAAATCATACCACCTGATGGAAGAACTCTATGGACTTAAGTAAGCACCAAGAGCTTAATATGATATTATATCTTAATTATTGATAGACTATGAGCTCAGAAATAAAACGTTGGACAGAACACTATTGATGATTACTGAAAGTAATGATGTTCTCATAGTTCAAATTTATGTGAATGATATATGTTGGGACAATCTGAGTATTTTGATTAGATCCCAAAACCCCTGATGAATTTGCCTAAGTACAGTTGTTCAGGATTGTCTAGTTCAGGATAGTCAGGTTAGGAACTCAGTTCAGGGGGAACGTGTTGAAGACTGAAGAATATTGGAGTCGACCCAATTATTTGTAGTCTGAAGTACAATTCATCCTGAAGAAGGTCAGAGTCAGTCTTGCTGAAGATTGCCTGAACTGAAGCTGAAGACCGAAGCTTGAAGATCCATCCTGAAGACAATCCGGAGTTCCATTAGCTGATGCTTCTACTGAGTACACTAAGCATGCTCAGGATAGAACTTAGTCAGTGAAGAGTAAGTGTAACCTATCAGGCCGAGCTGAATGCTCGTAAGACCTGACTTAGGCCTTGGGTCAGTTTATCTGACTCATGTAAGTCAAAAGCAAAAAGGTTACACATACTAGGCTGAATAATCTATCAGGACGAGCTGAATGCTCGTAAGACCTGACTTAGGCCTTGGTTCAGTTTACCTGATCCATATAAGTCCAAAGCAAAAAGGTTATTTATGCTATGGGACATAGACAAAGAGAATGTCAGTAAGACTCCGATAAAAACAAACATTCATGTTGAGTCATTAACAAGAGACTCAGAGTATTGAATATACGAGGAAGGACAAGTGTCAGGTGGTCAACTAGCCGTTTGTACGGAGAGCCAATGATCTTTCGACACACATGTACGGAGTCTGCGTAGCAGTTAATGCGGCATTTAATGCGTCTCAGAGTTGCAGGCGGCGGGATAAAGATTGCCAGATTAAGCATGGCAATTAGGTCAACAGTACATCTAGCCTGCAACTACCCTAAATAGGAAAGATTTGTAAAGATCTCCTCCAAAGGATCTTTTTCAAATCTTACCTATAAATACAGAGAGCCTTGCACCCATTCAAGGCTAAAGGGAAATTTCCAAGCGAAAGCTCTCAAGAATCCAAGCACATAAAGCATACTTTGAACAACACTCTGCAATTAAATTTCCCTAGTGTTGTAGTAGGATTCACTCTGTATTTGCTTAGTCTGATAGCTCTAATCTTTAGCATAGCTTTGTATTGCTAGGGCTATCCTTAGTTGGAAACCAAGAATACCAAACTACTCAGGGTGTGAGATTGGTTGGTTAGAAGGACTGGGACTTGTAAAACCACCCAGGGGTCAGTTCCTAAGAGAGGAAGTTGGCTATTCGTGTCCCTTGGCACGTAAAAACCAAGTACCTATCCTCAGGGTTTTGAGGATAACTTCCTGTTAAATCAGGTCGTGGACGTAGGAGTTGGTTATCTCCGAACCACGTTAAAAAGACCTTGTGTGCTTATTTATATTCTTGCTCAAGATCATAATTATCATTCATATTAAACTGAGCATCCTGCATTGTTTTGTTATTCAGGCTGAATCAATTATCCTGAGTCCTAATATTGTGCACCAGCCTTAACCACTAATTTACTAAGAAAACTCAGAGAAAACGTATTCAGAAACTAAAATGAGTAGAAACTAAGGGCTCACTTTCTGCACGTACTCTAGCTTACTGAGATAGTAGTCCAACTGACTTACTTCTGAGCAGTCAGTAGGTTTGTTATCTCTACTGAGCTTCTGAGCACATTACTCACACTCAGCCTATCAAACTCCATTACTGACTTGTCCCTGCTGTCTCTGCGGACTATCAGTTTTGCTGAGTATCATCAGGATCTTCCTGACTGAGCGTGTTAGAGAATTTTTCTGAGTATTCAGAAAAATTTGACATCAGTGTATTCCCCACCATACACTGATTATACTCGTTTCGGGACCAACAAGTGGTATCAAAGCAGTGGTTCAAAAGACCACTGACTTTGTTTACCTACAGTTTCTAAGGAGAAACTTTTGGTGGTCAACTGAACAGATCTTCTTGTTTCTGAAAACTTGCATTCATGACATCCGGTTCTAAACGCCTCGAAGGCAATCTTCCTGAATTCTTTATTGACAATTATGATTATTGGAAATTCAGGGTCCTTGCACATCTCTACTCCATCTATGATCAGATGCTCCAGGTGATTGAGCATGGTCTGATCAGATTTATGAGGAATCTTCAGACCACCTGGCCCGTAGCTGGCAATGTCCCTGTTCCAGCTGCCGGAGATGAGCCTGTGGAGAGGTCCGCGCTTACATCTGATCAGATTAAGCAAGTTGGACTGGATAATGTTGCGAAGAACTTTATAATCCACACCGTTTCATACGAGAACTCGGTTAGGCTCATGCACCTGACCACTGCGAAGGAGATCTGGGATGCTCTGAAGAAGATGAGTGAGGGCTCAGAGAAGATCAAGGAGAACAAAAGAGATCTTGCTATCAGGAATTTTGAGGCCTTTCGGATGTTGGAAGGAGTATACATCGATCAGATGGAAGCTCGGTTCATTAAGATGATGAACGAGCTAGCAACCCTTGGGAAGGACTTTTCCAAGAGGGAGGTGTCATCTAAAATCCTGAACTGTCTCCCTGAAAAATGGGACACGGGAGTGATCTTGTTAAAGAACACTCAGGATCTCACAAACATTCCTTACTCTCACCTATTCTCAGAGTTAAAGGCTCTGGAATTCGAGCTCGATAAGAGGAAGAAGAAGGGTGCTGTCAGTGAGGATGTGAGTGAGGAGAAGACACCTGAAAAGAAAAAGAGCGTGGCTCATAAAGCTACTCCTGAGCCTGAGACTGGATCTGGCTCGAAATCACTCAGAGATATGAGCAAGGATGAGCTAGCCCTGGAGTACAGCCTAATGGCATGGAGATTTGAGAAGTTGAACTCTCGTTTCGGCAGGTATAAGAAGTTTTATACTGACTCTCGTGATCGCAGGTATTCCAGCCCCAGGAGATCGAGCCCCCGGAGGGAAGAAATGAGGGGTTCAGATTCCAGGAGAGAGAGAGAGAGAGAAGCCTGAGCGGCGCAGAGATGAGAAGAGGAGAGATGATGCTGATCCCAGAAGATCCAGCTCCAAGCCTGAAAGATCATCAGGGAGCCGGAGGGAGTCATATGATAAAAGGTACACTGACAAAAAGGGTGTTTCTGATGTAGATCAGTGTTTACCACTGCAAGAAGACCGAACATTATCAGTATGATTGTCCGGAGCTCAGCCCTCGTGAGAGAGAAGATCGGAGAGCAAAGAAAGAGCTCAGGGCATCAAACCGGAGAGCAATGCTTGCTGAGGATTCCTCTGATTCAGATGGTCTAGGACACTGGTCCCCTGAACTCTTTTCCGATGAGGAGTATGGTGATCTCTGCCTAATGGCAGATGATGAGGTATGTTCTTCTGCCTCTTCTCCTGATCACGCACCTGAGCTTAGCTCAGACTCAGCAGGAGAACTCGACCTTCAGCTCGCCCTAGAGCAATTGATGGTTGACTTCTCAAGGCTGCAGGAGACTCATACTCACACAGTGGATGTGAATGCACAACTGAGTGGGGAGAATGATCGGTTAACTGAGTCTCTCAGGATGAGAGATACTGAGGAAGCCCTCAGACTAGTAAATCTTCAGGAAGAGTTACTTCATGCTCGGAATAAGCATAATGAAACTCCACTGGAGGTTGAAAGACTGAAAGGTGTAATCAGCTCACTGATTGAGACTCGTGATACTGATCTGTTCCTTGCTCAGGAACAACTGATGATTGAGCGAATTGCTCTGAAAGTGATGTTCGAAACTGAGTGGCAAGCTCGCCTGTATGTTGAGCAAACTGCTTGGGATCTTGAGCTGATCTCAAAGGAGAATGCTCATGAAAGACTGGTGCTTCAGTACACCACTGAGATTGAGGCCCTGAAAAAGGAAAATGGGAACCTTGAGGAAAAGTTGAAGAAGTTACACACATCTACCCAAGTGGTTGATGAGTTGACAAGTTTCTCTCAGCTGATCGATGATGCTAAAGCTGGGTTAGGCAATGATGCCTCAAAAGACCCAAAGGGTAAGAAGAAGAGAGGTGCTTCAGGGAGCAACTCTCAGAAGAAGTTTGTCCCTGCCCAAACTGATGACAAGAGCCCTAGTGTTGCTCATCAGGATAAAGACAAAGGGAAGGAGAAAGTGTCTGCTGAACCTGTCAGGCATAGGACTGAGGAACTCAGGCCAAAACCCAAGGGAAAGGCCAAGGCTGCTCATCCTGAGCCGAGGAAGAAGGACCAAGGGAACTCGAAGGCTCAGCCTAGGAACCCTCAGGCTGGAAAGAATTCTGCCCCCAGCACTTCTCAGGCTCAGCCTCAGAATGCTCAGGGTAGAAGAAACTCCGGTCAGAGGAAGCCTCAGGCAAGGCCAAGGACTACTGAGGTCTCAGACGGAGGGACAAACTCAACCAGAGGTACGTACTGTCGGTGATGATGCTTCTGCACCTGATACAGTTACTGAGTCCAACTCTTTAGGGGGAATCAATGTCCCTGATATTGCACAACCCTCAGGAAATTGCTCAGTATCCCCTGTTCTTGCACGTTCCGCTTCTCTGCCTATTATTGTAGAAACTAACATTTCAGGTTCAGGCGAGGGAACGTCAGTAGCTCCCAGTGCAGCCGTCAGCAGGAGGTGGTGGCTAGATGATCACTCATTTGCTGACATCATTGGTGATGTCAATGAGGGGGTCAGGACAAGGTTGTCCTTTGGTGAGAGTGCTATATTTTGCCACTTCCTGAGTGATCAGGAACCAAAGAGCATAGAAGAAGCTCTCGCTGACCCCAACTGGATCCTAGCCATGCAGGATGAGCTCAATCAGTTTGAGCGGAATCAGGTTTGGGAGTTAGTTGAGAGACCTAGGCGTCAACATGTAATTGGCACCAAGTGGGTCTTCAAGAACAAGAGGGATGAGAAGAATGTTGTTGTCAAAAACAAGGTCAGACTAGTGGCAAAGGGTTACTCTCAGGCCGAAGGAATCGACTATGATGAGACCTTTGCTCCGGTCACAAGATTAGAGGCAATCAGGCTGTTTTTGGCATATGCAACATTCAAGAAGTTCAAAGTGTATCAGATGGACGTAAAGAATGCTTTTCTGAATGGTGTACTGAACGAGGAGGTTTATGTTGAGCAACCTCCAGGGTTCGAAGTTGGTGACAAGGTATATCACCTGAAGAAAGCCCTTTATGGCCTGAAGCTAGCCCCCAGGGCTTGGTATGATACACTCTCCCAATTTCTTATAGACCACTGGTTCGTGAAAGTAACAGTGGACATGACCCTCTTCCGGATATCCGAAGGGGAGGACATTCTCTTGGTTCAGATTTATGTTGATGACATAATATTTGGATCTCCTAATCTGAAGCTTTGTGAGAAATTCTCCAAGCTGATGACTGGGAAATTGAAGATGTCAATGATGGGGGAGATGAACTTCTTCTTAGGTCTTTAGGTCAGGCAATCTGACTCCGGAATCTTCATAAATCAGTCCAAGTATGCGAGGGACTTGATTCAGAAGTTTGGAGTTCAGACCAGCAAAGTCTCGCGTATTCCCATGAACACAAATGAGAAGCTGGATCCTGACAAGGAGGGGACCTCAGTGAATCAGACTGAATATAGGGCACTGATTGGATCCTTATTGTACCTGACTGCAAGTCGTCCTGACATCACTTATGCAGTTGGAGTTTGTGCAAGGTATCAGTCTGATCCGAAGAAAAGTCATCTAGAGAGTGCCAAAAAGATACTGAAATACCTAAAGGGTACAATCAATTTAGGATGACAACCTGGAACTGACTGGCTATTCAGATGCAGATTATGGAGGTTGTAGGCTTGATAGGAAATCAACTACAGGCACATGTCAGTTTCTGGAGAGTAAACTGATCTCTTGGTTTTCTAAGAAGCAAACCAGTGTTTCAACGTCTACTACTGAGGCTGAGTATATGGCGGCAGGCAGTTGTTGTTCCCAAATTCTTTGGTTGAAGCAACAACTGAGAGACTACCAAATGGAGGCCACTGAAGTCCCAATTTATTGTGACAACAATAGTGCCATTGCCATATCCCAAAACCCAGTCTTACACACGAGGTGTAAGCATGTGGACATCAGACATCACTTTACAAGAGATCATGTTGAGAAGAAGGATATAAGGATGGAAAGGGTCCCTATTGACAAACAGAGAGCTGACATCCTGACTAAGGCTTTGCCTGAAACCAGGTTTGTTGAATTGTTAGTGGAGTTAGGACTTCTTGACCCAGGCTTAGGAGATTCCATATGAATCTCAGTTCAGGATTGAACAAAGTGGTCTGGAGGAATGACTAATTAAGGATCAGAGTGAAGGGTTGTAGAGAGAGGATGAATGGTTGAAGGGGGAACATTCAGTAAGAAAGGATGGTCAGTATAGACTGACTAAAGTTCAGGACACAGAGTTCAGGGCCTGTCACCCTGATATGTCAAAAGTGGTATCAGTCAGATATCAATATCTGACTGACTGGTATGTTTCCTGAATTATTTTTAGTCATCATATATTGCTTGCATCATCTTTGATACTGTTTGCCGTATTGTCAAATCAAATCTTTTTGTCACCCAATCTCTACCGTTCATTTATTATTCAGTTATTATTTAATGCAATTATTTGAATTAAATACGGACATGCTCTGACGCGCATTTAATGCAAAGTAGGCGGGAACAATTTTTAATAAAGTTTTTGAATCATTAACTTTGAAAACTGAAAAGGCTCAATCCGCATCCATGCATTTTAATTGCTTTAATCTAAACCGTTGAATTCCATAAGTCATATTTTCTGAGCCGTCCGATTAAAACTGGATTTTAGTATAAATAAGGGAAATTTTGTCTAAGCTTATATTTCTCTCTGCTAATTGCTTTCCTTCATATCTTCATATCTTCTTAATGGCTTCACCCTCAGTCGATTCGTTCTTTGGAAATCTTTTCCATCTAAGGAACGAAATTCACTGGGAACCTTTTGGTGATTTCTCTTCTAACCACCCAGATATTATGCTCATGAAGGATTTGTTTGATAATTCTGAGTTGCTTCGTTTCGTCACTGCGAAGCCAAAGAGACTCCACCCTCGACTTGTTACTGTATTTACTTGAAGATGGCGCAGAACAAGGACACTCAAGACTGGGAAACTTGCATTCCTTTGACCTCTTGTGTGAAAAGGAAGGATGGTGAAGATGAGATGGCGAGAACGTGGGTCACCATCAACATCAGGCAGAAGATTAAGGAGCTGTTTAATCTTCCTCATTCTGGACGGAGCCCTGTAGATTGTGGAGTTGGTGATGAGAAGGACTTTCTACAGTCTCTATGTGATGAGGATGTTCCTCTGAAGGTAGGATTGAATAAGTCTGTGCTGAGGACATCCAATCGTCACTTCTTTGACCCGACTAGTCAGGGAGTGATGGGGATCACTGGAGGATTGGAGCAGATCTCCAGGATAAAGCTATATGTGATGATGGCCATCAAAGATACTGCTTTGCACGCTTTCAACTGGGAGGATTATTTTCTCCAATTACTGGTAGCTGAGACTAGTAAAATCAAGTACTCGCCTGAGGGTCAGGCGACGTTTGAGGTAAAGATGCATTTTGGCACGAAGATCTCCCTGATCTTGGAGACTTTGGCCATCGGATATGTTGATCAGGCGCAATCCCTCGAGATTCCAGCGAAAGTGGATCTCTTCCAAACCTTTTCCGGTGATGCTAGTACGAAGAAGAAGTCAAGAACCCTGAAGAAGAAGGCTCAGGCTAGCACGACTGGAGGAGTCAAGGCTCAGGCAAGCAAATCTTCAGGGGTTCTAATTAAGAAACCAGCGGAGGACAAGACCAGCAAACTCTCCGGACCCAAGCAACAGACTCTGAAATTCAAATATCCCGGCTCAGAAGAGCGAGAGAAGAAGCTTGTGGAAGAGAAAGCTGCTAAAAAGGAGACTCAGTCAGTGGAGGCTCAGCAAGCAACTCCGGAGGGGGAACCTGCTCAGACTGCTCTTGAGGTTGCCCCCATTTCTGCCATTCCGAAGGTTGCACCCTCAGATCTGATGTCTCTTGTCCTTGAGCAAGACTTGGCTGACGATCAGATCCTCAGCATAGTCTCAGAATATCAGGGTGTGGAGGCCCAATCTGATGAGGGTCAGGGGGAACCTATTGCTGCTGACAATAGCAAAAGCAGCAAAGGTAATGAAGGTAGGAGTTTGGAGGTTGCTGAAAGCAGCAAAGGTGATGAAGGTAGGTAGGAGGCTAAACCTGTTCAAGCTGAGGCACTATGGCCATTCCCCGTGCCTAATGAGACACTTCTTCCTGATTTCGAGGTTGTAGCTAAGGAAGGGCAGCTGATGTGGTTGATAAAAGATTCCCTAATCTCTCCCCAGCTCATAAGGAGGCAGTGGTACAGCTCCGCACATATGCCATGATTCGGAGTGCCACTTGGGCTGAACTTAGTCAGCTGGGCGAGGTGAAAGGATGGGAAAAGCTGGCTGATGATGAAGCAACCTTGTTTGATAACTTTGAGGTAAACTCTCTAAATCACCTGATTAAGATTACTGGCTTTATCAAAACAGTCCGAAGGATTTATCCTGAGGCACAAACTGCTGAGCCCGAGAGAGAGGGAGATGGGATGGAACTGGCTGTAGTTCCCCAAGGAGAGGCTTAGGGAGAGAATCAGGTGGTGGTGCAGGAAGTGGATCAGCCTGGAAATGATGTGGAGATGATGGAGAAGGAGAATGAAGGAGAGAAGGAAGTGGTATAGATTGCTGACTCTGAACACATTCAGTAAGGTGCGACTGCTGCGATCAGTGCACTGGCCGATGACGCACCCCTTGGAGACGGGGCTGCTGAGGCTTCTCGAGAGGGTCTGAGTAGTCTCATCCAAATTCCTGGAGGTGCAATTCAGAAAAGATGGGCCTGGGGACGGACACTGAGTGCCATCCAGAAATGGCTCGATATGCACAATACGAGAATTAATCGGTTCAGTCTGACTGCCTTACTGATTAATAATCGTATGAAGAAGGTGCAAAAGGATTAGGACGAGATGATTAAAGGCTTAGGTGTTGCCGAGGATGTTCTTGCCTTAACTGAATCAGCTCATGCAGTTCAGGTTGAAGCAGTATGCCAACTGGCAAAGGACTCAGTTCAAAGCTGCAACGAGATGACTGCGAACCTGCGAGCTGAGCAGGATGAAAACCTAAACAAATTTCTTGATCAGCAACTGACGGAAAGGTTTACTCAGTTGGTTGATGAGAAGGTAGCTCAGCTCAAAGGCGAACTGAAGGCGGAACTGCTGAGTCAGATGTCAGAGCAAGAAAATGAGGAAATCCGGCAAGCCTTGAACTCCAGGATGGCAGATGTAGAAGGAAGGCTGAAACTGGAGCACAATGAAGCATTAAGGGGCTTAGTTCTGGTCTGAGAGGGATGGCAAATCAGATCGGAAACATTCAGGGCAAGCAGCAGGAAATGGCGGATCAGTTCAAACTTTTGGCAGGTTCACTTGAAGAAGTCGTTGGGAAGATCAACGAGGATGATGCCCAAAGGGGGAAGGGAAAAAGCAAATTGCTGCTGGAAAAGGCAAGAAGAAGATCTTCCCCCCTGAACTGAAAGCTGCGGATAGAAAGAGAACGAAGTCCATTTCTACCGCCAAGTCTGCTGAAGTTTCAGATCCAAAGAGGTTGAGGCCCTTTGAGGATCCTGCCCTTGAGTCCCTTTACACTGAACTGGAGGAAGGACGTCATCCTGGAACGACAACTCAGAAGAAAGTGGGGATGACTGAGTCGGAGAAGCAAGCAAAGATGAAGGAGATTTCGCTACTCAGTCAGATCCAGCGCTTGAAAGAGAACCAAGAGTACCTGATTTTGCATGTTCAGAAGTAAAAATATGTGCCTTCTGGATCTCAGAAGATGACTCAGAAGAAAATAGTTGTCAATCCGGGTCAGGGTCCCCCTCCACTTCAGATGGTTGAGGATTTCATTCCTGTGGAGATGTTGGAGGTTTGGATTCCAATCCGGAATAGATGGGCTTATCTATTCTACATGGTGGGGTTATGTGACGATCAAACTGAAGATAAAGACGTCATACTCCATCACTAGATGGCGCAGGAGCATCCTGATCTCTGGGCTGAAATCATCAGAGTGACTGACACTGAAGGTGTAGAGATCACACACCGCCGAAATTCATTAAGTATCCTCCTCCACTCTTCAGGAACTCCAAGAAACTGGACCGGAAGGCTATATCAGAAGAAGTCGTCAGGATAGGACGTGTTGCCGGTGCAGTTGGTGATCGGAACAGGATGAAGCAGATCCTTAACCGAGTCTTGGAGATGTATGAAATTCCTCAGGCTGCTTGGGATAAGGATGAGGAGTAGCTGGCTCAGAAGTTAGTTGTTCAGGAATTTGTAATAGCTTCAGGATAAATTGTAACTCTTATATCAATCAATGAAGTTATTCATTTTTCCTGAGTACAACTTCTTGTTGACTCCTGAATTTACTTTTATGTATCCTTATCAAGAACTGTACTAACCCATTCCTTGTTTCCTTCTTATAGACTAAGTGCCTAGTTTGTCAGGAGGTACTGAACTATTCTCACTGATTAAGTTAGTTGATTGAATAGATGGATAGGAATTTGCTTAAGGGTTTTGGCATCATCAAAAAAGGGGTAAATTGTTGGGATAATTCTGAGTATTTTGATTAGATCCCAAAACCCCTGATTAATTTACCTAAGTACAGTTGTTCAGGATTGTCTAGTTCAGGATAGTCAGGTTAGGGACTCAGTTCAGGGGGAACGTGTTGAAGACTGAAGAATATTGGAGTCGACCTAATTATTTGAAGTCTGAAGTACAATTCATCCTGAAGAAGGTCAGAGTCAGTCTTGCTGAAGATTGCCTGAACTGAAGCTGAAGACCGAAGCTTGAAGATCCATCTTGAAGACAATCCGGAGTTCCATTGGCTGATGTTTCTACTGAGTACACTGAGCATGCTCAGGCAGAACTTAGTCAGTGAAGAGTAAGTGTAACCTATCAGGCCGAGCTAAATGCTCGTAAGACCTGACTTAGGCCTTGGGTCAGTTTATCGTAAGACCTGACTTTGGCCTTGGGTCAGTTTATCTGACTCATGTAAGTCCAAAGCAAAAAGGTTACACATACTGGGCTGAATAATCTATCAGGACGAGCTGAATGCTCGTAAGACCTGACTTAGGCCTTGGTTCAGTTTACCTGATCCATATAAGTCCAAAGCAAAAAGGTTATTTATGCTATGGGACAGAGACAAAGAGAATGTCAATAAGACTCTGATAAAGACAAACATTCAGGCTGAGTCATTAACAAGAGACTCAAAGTATTGAATGTACGAGGAATGACAAGTGTCAGGTGGTCAACTAGCCGTTTGTACGGAGAGCCAATGATCTTTCGATACACATGTACGGAGTCTGCGCAGCATTTAATGCGTCTCAGAGTTGCAGGCGGCGGGACAAAGATTACCAGATTAAGCATGGCAATTAGGTCAATAGTACATCTAGCCTGCAACTACCCTAAATAGGAAAGATTTGTAAAGATCTCCTCCAACGGATCTTTTTCAAATCATACCTATAAATACAGAGAGTCTTGCACCCATTCAAGGCTAACGAGAAATTTCCAAGCGAAAGCTCTCAAGAATCCAAGCACTCAAAGCACACTTTGAACAACACTCTGCAATTAAATTTCCCTAGTGTTGTAGTAGGATTCACTCTGTATTTGCTTAGTCTGATAGCTCTAATCTTTAGCATAGCTTTGTATTGCTAGGGTTATCCTTAGTTGGAAACCAAGAATACCAAACCACTCAGGGTGTGAGATTGGTTGGTTAGAAGGACTGAGACTTGTAAAACCACCCAGGGGTCAATTCCTAAAAGAGAAAGTTGGCTATTCGTATCCCTTGGCACGTAAAAACTAAGTACCTATCCTCAGGGTTTTGAGAATAGCTTCCTGTTAAATTAGGTCGTGGACGTAGGAGTTGGTTATCTCCGAACCACGTTAAAAAGACCCTTGTGTGCTGATTTACATTCTTGCTCAGGATCATAATTGTCATTCATATTAATCTGAGCATCCTGCATTGTTTTGTTATTCAGGCTGAATCAATCATCCTGAGTCTTAATATTGTGCACCAGCCTTAACCACTAATTTACGAAGCAAACTCAGAGAAAACGTATTCAGAAACTAAAACGATTAGAAACTAAGGGCTCACTTTCCGCACGTACTCTAGCTTACTGAGATAGTAGTCCAACTGACTTGCTTCTGAGCAGTCAGCAGGTTTGTTATCTCTACTGAGCTTCTGAGCACATTACTCACACTCAGCCTATCTGACTCCATTACTGACTTGTCCCTGCTGCCTCTGCGGACTATCAGTTTTGTTGAGTATCATCAGTGTTGGGACAATCAGGAAGTATTTTGATTAGATCCCAAAACCCCTTGATGAATTTGCCTAAGTATAGTTCATCAGGATGATAGGCTCAGGATAGATAGGTTAGAATAGTTTTTCTATTCACATGTATTCAGTTCAGGGGGAACGTACTGAGGAGTGAGGACTGATGGAGACGTCCTTAAAGTCTGAAGTCTGAAGCTGTTTCCATCCTGAAGGTATGATCGTCCTGAAGATGATCAACCTGAAGCTGCAACCTAAAAAACCTAGAAAGACTCCTGAAGAAGCCTAGAAGCCATCCTGAAGAAGACCACTGATCCTGACAGAACTGAGTAAACTAAGCATGCTCAGGGAAGTCTTTATCAGTAAAGGCACAATGTAACCTTGATTAGGCTGAATGTCCTTCTGATGTTCATAAGTCCAAACTTGGGCTTAGTATCAGTTATCCTGATACTTGTAAGACATGAGACCCAAAGGTTAAGCAGAAAGAATGTCAGAGTCTCCAACATAAGACAAACATTTATGCTGAGTAAAGAACAAGAGACTCAAAGTCATAAATGTACGAGGATCAGAAAGTCAATGCCGACAAACTAGCCGTTGGACCAACGACCAGTAAGAAGGCGACACGTATGTACGGAGACTGAAGAGTACTTAATACCTCTCAGAGGTGCAGGCGGCGGATCAGAGACTTTACCATACTAGGTATGGTCCATGTCAGACAAGGGCAGCCAGTACCTGCATCTACCTAAAATAGGAAGGTTTGAAATGGATCTCCTCCAACGGATCTATTTCAAACCTCCCTATAAATACAGAAGACCTTGCCCCCATTCAAGGTTACGGGAAATTTCCAAGTGAAGAACTCTCAAGATTCCAAGCACTAAAAGCATATTTTGAACAACACTCTAAACTTTAAGTTTCCCTAGTGTTGTAGTAGGAATCTCATTCTGTATTTTGCTTAGAGTATTGATTCCACCCTTAGCACTGATTTGTTAGAGGGATCAATACACAATATGTTGGTCCCAAAGGCAGGTTTTAGAGGAAGAATACCCTTAAACAAGTCTAGAAGGGGGGGGTTGAATAGACTTGTAGGGATTCAACACCTTTTTCTGATTTTTGGCTTATTTCAAAAACACCAGACTACTTGAGATAGTCTGAATTTGAAAGTTGTGCGCAGTGTAAGTTTTTGTGGAAACGTTTTTAAAGAAAATCAGTTTTAGGTGATGTGCACAAGTAAAGAACAAGAAATAAAGGCGCGAGACACAAAGGATTTATAGTGGTTCGGACAAAGGTCCTACTCCACTCTCCACAATCCAACTGGAATTGTGGGGCTCTCCACTAACTTCACTCACTCACTCATTCACAAACTTCGAGAGTACTACTCTCTTACAATCAGTCAAAGCTTAAACAGCTATGGACTTTCACCATCTTCCACAAAGCTTACAAAAGATAAGTATAAGTGTAGGATGTTGAGTTTCGGCAAGGTTGGAGTGCGTGTAAATGTTGTCCTGAAATCATCACTGTTACTCTATTTTATAGGGTCAAATAACTAGCCGTTGGGATAGACTAGAAATCTGAGATCCTATAATCTCGTATTCAATCAATCATTGAGATTGATTGCATTTCCTTCTTGATTCCAATCAATCTTCGCGATCTACAATCAATCAAGTTTGTCTCCTTGATTGATTGATCTTCTATTCTGGGAATCCCTTCCTATTGTTGCAAGTCAACCCTTAGAGTGATTCCGAAGAATCTGGGCGAAGCACAAGACCTCAGCTGATATGTTTCCTCAGCTGGTGTAAGGTCTGCTGGTACTTGGACCTCAGCTCATGTGCAAGTCTGCTGGTGTGCACCTCAGCTGATCTTCTGGACTTCATCTGGAAGTTCTTGATCCTTGGTCCTTGTCTTGTCTGCGATGTGCTCAGCTGATCTTCTGATGTCTGCTGATCTTAACTCCTGTGATGTTCTGCTCTTGATACTCCAGTGTCAGCTGCTCAAGTCTTCTGTCTTCTGGAATCGGCTAAGTCCTCAAGACCTTAGCTGATCTTCTTCTCTATGATAGCTTTGGATCTTCTAGGTAGCAAGGTTGATTCCCCCTTACTCTAACCTATCTAATCTTAACTACTCATCAGCTGACTAACAGGTTCAACTGGTCCTATTACAAGCTGATTGGTTTATTTTATCATCAAAACATCTAACAAGAATATCCTAACAAATTCCCCCTTTTGATGATATCAAAACCAACTCAGCTGATCTCAACAGATAAGTATATTAAAATCAAGATCAATAGGACAGAAAAGAAGATCTTTATATAAGATCCCTTAGACAGAATAATAAATGCAGCTGACAACAAGAAGTTGTCTGGAATAGTAAAGCTTCATTAAGCAAAAATCAAGAGTTACAAAACAGAATAGAGACCTACCCTCAACTGACTCAGCTGGACTATTACACAAGTGATTTTCTGCTGTCAATAGGCACTTGCATCCAGTCGAGGAATCTCTTCTCAAAATTCTTCAGAGCAGCAACAGAGGAATCTGGAAGATCTGAAAAGAAGCAAGTTACCATCTGCAACCATATCTTCATGATTTCTCTCCAGTCAATCTTCCCACTATCATCAGACGGAGTGGAAAAGAACTCAATCTCAGGTAGTTCCGGCTGAACATCCACCTTCTGCATAACTTCAGTGATTGCCTTATAGAAGATTGGAAAAGTCTCCTTTAGCCAATCTCTGAATTCTGCATTTTTCTCCCTTTCTCCTCTGGTATCATCTCCTCTGAGAACATAAAAATGAATCATGATCCTTACCTTGATCGTCCTCCAGAGGTCCACAAGCTCAGCTGGCAGGTCTTTGCAAAACCAGTCAATAGGTCCGTCAACCAGGGGTTCATTTGGGTCAAGAACATACTTTCTAGTTTTTTATCTGCTACCCTGAGAAACTATCTTCCCTTGTTTCTTCAGTTTCCTCTGGTAGCGTCTCTCCAGCTCATCATTCATTTCCCTCTCATGCCTCTTGTTCCTCTCTTTAGGAGTCTCCTTCTCTGCTAGTTGCAATTCTTTTGCAAGCTGCTCATCGAGTTCAGTGTTCATTATACGCTTCTTCTTCTCTCTTTCTTCAGCTACTACCTCTTGCCTCTGCAAAGACTCAACCATCCTCTGATCTCTCATCACCTGAGCTCTCTACTGTGCCAGATTTTGAGTATTAACATACTCTTCTACGTTTTGGATCCTGGCTGACAAAACTCCACTCTTTTCCGTCAGTAGAGCTTTTAGGGACTCCATCTCAGCTTGTAGGGTGGCAATATCAGCTGAGTTCTTCTCTTCCCCCTTTTTGATATCATCAATAGCAGATGAAGAGGGAAGGGATGTGGGAAGCTTATCAACAACAGCCTTGAGATCTGCTTGACCATCCTTGCATTCTGCCACTTCTTTCTCCAGATTAAGGGTGAGCAGTCTGATTTTCTCTGATTCAGCAGAGAACGAGGCATTAGCATCATCAAGGAATGCCTTGGCTTCTTATTCGATCCTCTTGCGACTGAAGAACAACTCCTTTCTGGTGACATATAATTCATCCTCAAGAGTATCCCTCAGCTTATTCCGGTGATCCAACAATACTTGATGAACGTGTGTCTCAATCAGTGAGGGAGTAGCAGACTTAGCGCCCAGCAAAGTGGCTTTGACTTCCCTGATATGATCATCAAAATAGTCTTTTAGTTGATCTAAGATTTCAGGAGTCACCTGATCAGCTGGGTTGATTTCGAAGTTTGCTGCTGGAGGAATGAATTTTGACATTATTGTTTCAGGGCAATCCAGCGCAACACCATCTTTAAGCAGCAAAGCTCGTGCAACCTTCCGAAGACCTTCGGGCGAGGTCAGCTGAGATGGTGCCTTAACTTCCAAGGCATCCATCACAATTTCTTCCCATTCTATGAAGGCAGCTTCACCCATCTCCTTCACTAATTCCAGGAAGAATGTAACGGGGCCCTCTCTTGCCTGAGCCCATGTTAGACCATCAGCCAACAGGTCTTGGTAAGCTGGGTAGGGGTTAAGCTCTGGGATGTGTAGGGTAATATGGGCTAGGGCAGTGATGATCATCCCTCATTCAAGAGGCCCTTTTGAACGAAGGTGAGATAGGCAAGCTTCTTGGGCCTTTTCGGTGGGGGAGTTGGGGGTTTCTAGATCAATGGGTTCAGGGAGAGAAGGTTGGGGAACAACTGAAGGCTCACCAGAGGCAGCTATCTCCTCTGGTTCATTGCCAACTGGGAATTGTGATGGTGAAGGGTCAGCTGGGGGTGTGGAATGTGTAGAGGTTTTGGATTTTGGGGATTCAGGGTGTGAAGGGGAATGTGAGTATGTTTGTGAGGGATCAGATAAAGGGGTATGTTGAGCTGACCTGATGGGTTCGGCTGCAATGGGTGTGTCTTCTGATGGTACCTCTTCAGAGGAATGAATAACCTCTGTCTCAGCAACTGATGGCTCAGCTGACTCCTCCTCATCTGATTCCTCCTCTATTCCATCAGAGTCTGAAACAGACTCTTCTCCTGAACCAGCTTCCTCAGCTGATTCTTCCTCTGCTTGTTCCTCTTCTGCATCAGGGGGCTCATCAATCAGCACAGTAGCTTTCGCAGCTGATGAAGTAGCAGCTGGAGACTTCTTCTTCAAACTACTCAACAGAGCAGTATCATCTTCATCATCTGTATCAAAGGAAAGTTTCCATTGAACTGGAGTAATGTCCCTCTTGGACTTCTTCTTCTTACTCCCTCCAGCAGGCTTTGAAGTCTTCCTCTTCTGCTTCCTACCAGAACCAGCAGAAGGACCAGGGGCAACAGCTGCAGGATCAGCTGCTGAATCTGAATCAGCTGGCCCAATTACATCCAAATTACTCACCCTAAGGAACTTGGTATGGTTGTAATCAACAACCCATTCTTCATCCCACTCATGTTCTGGCAACAGGTGATTCAAGATTATAGAAATCTTGGTGGCCATAGAACATTTGGAGGTCAGCTTGTAAATCTGCTGACCATTCACGATGTCAACAGCACATCGCTTAGACTCCTGCTCCAAGCGAAACCAAAGTAGACTCACCCAGTCTGCTTGAACTCCATCCAGTATCGTGCGAGCCACGCTTAGGCGAAGTTTGGTCACAGCATCCAAACTTCCCTGTTCTGCCAAAATAACTATGGTCACGATATCTATCAGAAATCTAAACCTCCTCCTCAGAATAAGCTTCTTCAGATTTGTGGTGGTGTGCATATAACTCTTTCTGGCCATAAGTTTGAAGGTAGTCAGATAATCATCCTCTTTATAAATGTGGGGTTGGACACCAGAGGTTGATAAACAAAAAATGTGAGCAGCAACATCTTTGGACAGGACCACCATTTTTTCCATCAACCAAAGAACCTATGGTGTTAGGGCTGAATTGGGCTTTGAGAAGAAACTGAAAAGCATAGAAGTTCAAGGTCTTGTGATCAGGCGGCGTCATGGATATGAAGGTTCGGAGGTTATGGTGTTGAAAGAGATTCAGTATCTCTCGAATCTCTGGAACCCTTGTTGTATCGTAATCAACACACATCTCGGCATACATCTTCATCTTGAACATCTTTTTCAGAGCTTTGGTATCCATAACTTTAACACAGATATTAGCGAAACAAAGAAAGATTGTAGACACAGAAGTATAGAAGATAGAGAGATTTCGGAGCAGAAAGGTTTTTAGAAAGGAGGTTAAAGAGTATTTATATGAATCGAGGAAGATGAGCAGTTTTTCCAAAAATAAAACCGATCAATTTTGATCGTAGATTTGTATATTGCATCACACAAATCAAAGGTCCAGATTAGATGACCTTTGAGAGTTTTGGGGGTGATGCGTAAGTGTCAGGTTTTCGAAAAGGTTTTGGCCGCCAAAAATTCCGCCTTTTGGAAAAAAAAGGTAATGATGAAAAACTTTTAGAGAAGAGATTTGGGCAGTGAGAAATTAATTACCACTGACACTTTATTTTGGAAAATGTAATAAATCCCCAAATTTTCGTAAGAGAAAAGATTTGATAGCCAATTTTCTAAAATTAATTTTAGAAATTAGGGATTTATTAATGATTTTGAAAAAGATTTTATATTTCAAATAAATATTTAAAAACAAGAAAGAAGTATACTTATCGATAGATGACGTGGCAATATCAACTGATAAGAAGAATCTTTTATAAAATCTTTTCTGCTCATCTGGGTCTCTATGTCAGCTGACATGGATCAACTGAAGTGAATTGGACTTGTCTGACTTTCATGACTTACACTTGAATTAAGTTAGAAATAACACGATAGGAATAAGACAAGAAAGAATAAGAGGATATACCAGATTAGCTGATGTAAAGATCAGCTGATTTACTTCAGCAGACTACGCCTTAGCTGGTCATCAGCTGACCACCAAGAGAACCTTTTTCTCCCTTTCTAAAGAACTGCTCCTCCATCTATCATTCCTAACTCTACTACTAATTCTCAGAATATTACCTCTGCTAAGGGTTTGGTCAAAACATCTGCCCTTTGCATCTCTGTATGAATCTTCTCCATCCTGATGTCCTCTTTCTCAGCATGATCTCTAAGAAAATGGTGTCTTATGTCCACATGCTTACATCTGGTATGAAGAACTGGATTCTGAGTAATGGCTATTGCACTTGTGCTATCACAAAAGATGGGTATTTCTTCTATGATCACATGATAGTCCCTCAGCTGTTGTCTGATCCAGAGCAGCTGAGAACAGCAGCTACCAGCAGCCATGTACTCTGCCTCTGTTGTGGAAGTAGCTACTGAGGTCTGCTTCTTGGAGAACCAAGATATCTACTTCCCAAAAACTGACATGTGCCTGAAGTTGACTTTCTATCAATCTTGCACCCTCCATAGTCAGAATCCGAATACCCACTCAACTGAAAATTATCATCAGCAGGGTACCAGAGGCCTAGATTGGAAGTACCCTTCAAATACTTCACAATCTTCTTAGCTACTTCCAGATGAGATTTTTTAGGATTTTCCTGAAACCTTGCACATACCCCTACTGCAAAGCTGATATCAGGTCTGCTGGCAGTGAGATACAGCAGAGAACCAATAAGTCCTCTATATTGTGTCTGATCCACTTTCTCACCAACCTCATCTGGATCCATGCTAAAGTTTACCATCGTTGGAATCTTAGCTTCTCTGCTGCAACTGACTCCAAACTTTTCTATCAGATTCTTGGCATACTTAGCTTGGCTTATGAAGGTTCCATTGGACATCTGTTTCACCTGAAGTCCAAGGAAATAAGTCATCTCCCCCATCATGGACATCTCAAACTTGCTTGTCATTAGTTTGCTGAACTGATCACACATCTGCTTATTGGGGGAGCCAAAAATGATATCATCCACATAGATCTGCACCAAGAGGATATCATCTCCATCTTCTTTCCTAAACAAGGTCTTATCTATCTTCCCTTTGCTGAATCCACTATCCAGCAGGAACTGTGATAGGGTATCATACCAAGCTCTAGGTGCCTGCTTTAGTCCATATAAAGCCTTCTGCAACCTATAAACCTTGTTTCCAATCTCAAATCTTGGTGGCTGTTCCACATAAACCTCTTCTGCCAGGATACCATTTAGAAAAACTGGCTTGACATCCATCTGGTATACATTGAACCCTTTGAAAACAACATAGGCAAAAAATAATCTGATGGCTTCTAGTCTTGCCACAGGAGCAAATGTCTCATGATAGTCAATCCCCTCCGACTGTGAATACCCCTGGGCTACTAGCCTTGCCTTGTTTCTCACCACTACATCATTTTCATCCTTTTTGTTCTTAAAGACCCACTTAGTGCCTATGACCTTATGATGTTTGGGCCTCTCCACTAGAGTCCAAACTTCTTGTCTTGCAAACTGGTTTAGCTCCTCTTGCATAGCTACAATCCAGTTTGGATCTTCAAGAGCTTCATGGATATTCTTGGGTTCTATCAGAGACACATAACAGCTGAACTGAGCACCCAAGTTTAGCTTTCTTCTGGTCTGAACACCCACACTTGGATCTCCTAAGATTTGCTCAGCTGGGAAATCAGACAACTTCTTCTTGCCCCTCTGAGGTGCCATGGTCTGCTCCTCTTGGGTCTTGTCCGATATTCCCCCTTGGTTAGTGTCAGGAGTCAATGTGCCATCTTCTGGTGCTGATGAGGGCTTATCAGCTGACTTGGGCTCATCATCTGAATCTGAATCTGATTCTATCCTAGGTACCACTACCTTAATCAGATATGGCTTGTCTGACAGATTCAGCTGATCCACCTCTTCTGCTAGCTTCTCCTTCTTGTACTCATGAATAGATTCATCAAATACAACATGGGGTATCTCCTCCACACAAAGAGAAACCTTGTTAAAGACTCTATAGGCTTTGCTGTTTCCAGAATATCCTAAGAATATTCCTTCAGCATCCTTAGCATCAAAAGTCTTTTACTTAGTCTTTCCATTGTCATGGATGAAACACCTACACCCAAAAATATGGACAGAGGAGAGGTTAGGAGTTTTACCTTTGTACATCTCATAAGGAGTCTTTCCATGTCTCTTGACTGGTAGACACCTATTTTGGATGAAGCAAGCAGTTTTGATGGCTTCTGCCCAAAATCTTTGAGGGGTCTGATATTCAGCTAACATGGTTCTTGCTGCTTCCTTGAGGGTTCTATTCCTCCTCTCAGCTAACCCATTCTGCTGAGGTGTTCTGGCAGCTGATGTCTCATGCTGAATACCATTTTCCCTGCAATAGTCAGAAACAATAGAGTTAAGAAACTCAGTACCTTTATCACTTCTGATTCTGACTATGCTGAGGTCCAACTCCTTCTGAATCCTCTTAAACAATTTCAGCATCTTGACCATAGTCTCATTCTTCTTGAACAAGAACACTACCCAAGTGAATCTTGTATAGTCATCAACAATCACCATTGTGTATTTCCTTCCACTGAAGCTAAGAGGTGAGACAGGTCCAAACAAATCCATATGAAGCAGCTGGAGTGCTTTAGTTGTTGAAGTACTTTGCACATCCTTGAATGAGGCTTTAGTCTGCTTTCCTTTCTGACATGCATCACACTTCTGCTCAGATGCAAACACCTCATTTGGTAGTCCTCTGACTAGACCCTTCCTAGCAACTTTGTTGAGAGTCTTGAAGTTCAGATGACCTAATCTCTTGTGCCAGAGCCAGCTGACTTCTGATGAGCTTTTAGCAACCAAGCATGAGTCAGCTGGACAACTTGCAAAATCTGCAAGATACATATTATCTCTTCTGAGGCCAGTAAGTAGCACCTGCTCATTTAAGTCATTAATAACAAGGCAAGAGTTCTTAGAAAATCTTACAGAATATCCCTTGTCACAGAATTGGGATACTGACAGAAGATTGTGCATAAGCCCTTCTACATAGTACACTTCTTAAACTCTTGTTCCGTTGATCAGCAGAGTGCCAACTCCTCTGGTGACTCCAAAGTTGTTGTCACCAAATACAACTCTAGGCCCATCAAGCGTCACAAAATCCTGGAGAAGATGTTTCTCAAAGGTCATGTGCTTCGAACATCCGCTATCAATGTACCAGACATGGCCCTTGGCTTCTCCTCTCTCTATTGGGCTAGAGTCTGCCTGAAATAAAAACTCAGGCTTTAGGTACCCTTTCTTTGGGTCCTGATTGGTTAGTATCAACTTTCTGGATCCACAGGTAGATATCATCCTTATGGGGTTTAGGTGATCTCAACCTTCTACCATACTTGTCCACAAAGATCATCTCCCTCATAGGATCTCTTCTGGGGCGATGAGTGATAAGAGCAGGTTTGTAGTTGGGCTGCTCAAAAGGATAGTTTCGGCTTGAGCCTCTAAATGACTCATATACTTTAGCCGGTGAAGGCTTGCCTACTTTGGTTACATTAAAAGTAACCCAGGGTTGAGGTCTGTTTCCCTTGGGCTTACTCTGCTAAGATGGCCCAGGCTTATCATTCCTCTGCTGATTCTGCTGAGGTCTCCTTGTCTTAGCATAGCTATGACTTGGATGCCTCTTCTGGTCTTGGGGCTTCTGAGCTTTGGACTTATGTTGGTCATCAGCAAGCTTCTGAGTTTTAGTACTCTTCTGCTCTGCTGACACCTTATGATCTCCAGCAGACTTCTGAGCTTTGGAGCTCTTCTGTCCAGCTGGGACCTTTTCTGTCCCTCTGCTCTTTTGCCCTTCTGATCCAGATTCAGGCTCAGCTGGCCCTTTACCCTTTCGAGGATCCCTAATTAACCCACTATCACCTTTCTTCTTCTTTTGTGGTTTGGGTTTGGGATAACCAAGACCCCTTTTGTCATTCATAGTTTGTGAGGATTCAGCTATTTTAGACACGACATTCTTTGCCTTAGTCATCTGGTCCACTTTCAGCTGAAGCTGCAGTGAATTTTTGATAGTCAGTTCATTCTGCTTGAAGAGTTCATCGAACTTAGCTGTCAGCAGATTATGTTCTTCACTCAACCCAGTGTTCTCCGAAATCAGCCTTTCTATCAGCTTCTTCTGTTCCTCACACTTTGCTATTAAGTCAGCAGACTTGTTAGCATGTGAGTCATAGGATAATACTGGCAGTCTAGCATTTTCCAGATCCTATCTCAAGCTTAGAACTTCAGCTTTCAGACTAGAGTTCTCTTCTTCCAGCTTAGAACAAACTTTTAATAAGGATTGGAGATCAGATAACAACTTGTGTATATCTGACTCCATAGAATAGGTAGAAGAGCAGGATGAGCTAACAGAGGGGGTAGGAGAATTTGCCTCTTCTACCTTAGCAATAAGGCAGATATCTTCCTCTGATTCAAAATCAGATGAGGATGAGGATGAGCTGATGTCTTGCTTCTCCTCCTCTGCCAGCAGAGCTCTCTGGTCAGCAAATCTGCGATCTCTCTTGATCCTCTTCTCTTCTCTCTCCCTTGGTGTAAGCTGAGGAAAATCATAGCTGAGATGTCCTAGCTTGTTGCAAGAATAGCACACACCATCTCCTCTTCTGGGACTTGGTTCCCTCCTTCTCTCAGGAGACTTGTATCTGGTCTCCTACTCATCTGATGGTCTTCTGAAATCAAATGACTTCTGGTACCTTTTGGAAGAATCACCCTTGTTCTTCTTCCAATGGGATCTGTACTTCTGGAACTTGTTTGACATCTTGTCAAACTTCTTGGTTAGCAGAGCAAGTTGCTCCTTTAGACTCATGTCCTCTGGAGTAGAGGACTTCTGTTGACTATCAGCTGCAGCAGAGAATGCAACATTCTTCGTAGTTGATGAAGTTGGAGTCTCATCTTCTTCGTTTTCTTCTTGGATATCGAACTCATGTGCCTTCAGATGAGATAATAGTTTATGATGACTCATCTCAGATAAGTTCTTGGTCTCCTTGATCACAATCACCTTCACTCTCCATCTAGAAGTAAGAGATCTCAGGATTTTGTTATTGATCTCCTTCTCTGAGTAATCCTTTCCTAGAGAACTTGCCTTATTCAAGATATTAGTCAATCTCATATCAAGCTGATCAATTGACTCATCAGCTTTCATCTTGAAAGTGTCAAAAGTGTGAAGAATGGCTTGAAGCTTATTCTCCTTTATCTGATCAGTCCCTTCACACATTAAGGAGAGTTTCTCCCACATCTCCTTAGCTGTCTTGCAGGTTTTGATCATTTCAATGTTCTCCTTAGACAATGTCTCGATAATTTCTGTCCTGGCCACTTGATCCAGATTGAAGAGCTTTCTTTCAGCATCATTTAGTTCACTCTTTTTCTTCTCTGTCTTCCTTCTTTCGCTGATCTCAGCTTCTGGAGTCTTGCCATCACTTACTCCTTCCCAATAAAACTTGATTGGCCCTTCCTCCAGAACATTTAGCATCCGATCATGAATGGCTCCAAAGTGATTCTCCATTCTGAATTTCCAGTAATCATAGTCTTCTATGGAGAATTCTGGCAACTTCCTCGTCTTGGATCCATTCATCTTGTAAGAAGTCATATCTGCAAGTGGTTAGATAAAATGCACACAGAATTTTCTAAAACTATTTTCACGGATCTGTCCAGGTGACCACCAAAAGCTTTCTCAGGTTGTGGTCTTTTGGACACAAAGCTCTGATACCACTTGTTGGTCCCAAAGGCAGGTTTTAGAGTAATAATACCCTTAAACAAGTCTAGAAGGGGGTTTGAATAAACTTGTAGGGATTCAAAACCTTTTTCTGATTTTTAGCTTATTTCAAAAACACTAGACTACTTGAGATAGTCTGAATTTGAAAGTTGTGCGCAGTGTAAGTTTGTGCGGAAACGTTTTTAAAGAAAATCAATTTTAGGTGATGTGCACAAGTAAAGAACAGGAAATAAAGGCGCGAGACACAAAGGATTTATAGTGGTTCGGACAAAGGTCCTACTCCACTCTCCACAATCCAACTGGACTTGTGGGGCTCTCCACTAACTTCACTCACTCACTCACTCACAAACTTCTAGAGTACTACTCTCTTACAATCAGTCAAAGCTTAAATAGCTATCGACTTTTACCAGCTTCTACAAAGCTTACAAAAGATAAGTATAAGTGTAGGATGTTGAGTGCGAGTAATGATTTTGACAGTGTTTCGGCAAGGTTGGAGTGCGTGTAAATCTTATCCTGAAATCATCACTGTTACTCTATTTTATAGGGTCAAATAACTAGCCGTTGGGATAGACTAGAAATCTGAGATCCTATAATCTCGTATTCAATCAATCATTGAGATTGATTGAATTTCCTTCTTGATTCCCGTCAATCTTCGCGATCTACAATCAATCAAGTTTGTCTCCTTGATTGATTGATCTTCTATTATGAGAATCCCTTCCTATTGTCGCAAGTCAACCCTTAGAGTGATTCCGAAGAATCTGGTCGAAGCACAAGACCTCAGCTGGTGTAAGGTCTGCTGGTACTTGGACCTCAGCTGATGTGCAAGTCTGCTGGTGTACACCTCAGCTGATCTTCTGGACTTCATCTAGAAGTTCTTGATCCTTGGTCCTTGTCTTATCTGCGACGTGCTCAGCTGAGATCTTCTGATGTCAGCTGATCTTAACTCCTATGATGTTCTGCTCTTGATACTCCAGTGTCAGCGGCTCAAGTCTTCTGTCTTCTGGAATCGGCTAAGTCCTCAAGACCTTAGCTGATCTTCTTCTCTATGATATCTTCGGATCTTCTAGGTAGCAAGGTTGATTCCCCCTTACTCGAACCTATCTAATCTTAACTACTCATCAGCTGACTAACAGGTTCAGCTGGTCCTATTACATGCTAATTGTTTATTTTATCATCAAAACATCTAACAAGAATATCCTAACACAATAGTTGGAAAATGTGAATACCAAACCCCTCAGGTTGTGAGTTGGTTGGTAGGAAGGACTGGGACTTGTAAAACCACCCAGGGGTCAGTTCCTTAGAGAGGAAGTTGGCTATTCGTGTCCCTTGGCACGTAAAACCCAATTACCTATTCTCAGGGTTTTGAGGATAACTTCTTGTTCAATCAGGTCATGGACGTAGGAGTTGGTTATCTTCGAACCACGTTAAAAAGACCCTTGTGTGCTGATTTACTATTCTGCTCAGGATCATAAACTGTCATTCATATTAAACTGAAGCATACTTGCATTATTTTTGGAAAACCATCATGACTAACTTTGTCATCCTGATCCTTAAATCGATGCACCAGCCTAACCACATTTTCACTAAGCAAACTGAAAAGTTTTCAGAAACTGAAACGAGTAAACACTTAAGGGCTCACATTCCGCACTAAACTGAGCTTACTGAAATAGCTATCCAACTGACTTGCTTCTGAGCTGTCAGTAGGTGGGTTATCTCTACTGAGCTTCTGAGAGCACAACTCTGACCTACCCTTTCTGGTTCTTTCCTGATCCGTCCCTGCTGCCCCTGAGGACCATCAGGTTTATAGAACACTTCAGGATCGTCCTGACTAGGTTTGAAAGAGCATTTTCCTGAGCCTTTCGGGAAAATCTGACATCAGTGTATTCCCTCCCCATACACTGATTTATACTCGTTTCAGGACCAACAATCAGGATCTTCCTGACTGAGTGTGTTAGAGAATTTTTCTGAGTATTCAGAAAAATCTGACATCAGTGTATTCCCCCCATACACTGATTATACTCATTTCGGGACCAATAATATAATATTTGGATCATCAAATCATCAGTCATGTGAGAAATTATCTAATTGATGACTAGTAAATTTGAGATGTCTATGATTAAAAAATAAATTTCTTCTTGGTTTATAAGTCAAACAGATAGAACAAGGGATCTTCATCAATCAGACAAATTACACAAGAGATCTCATTTAGAAGTTTGGTTATTAGAAGTACACCAATCAGTTGATGAACACAAATTGGAAGATAGATTGTAACCCAAATGAAGTTTCAAATTGGATCTCTCATTTGTTTGTCTGTCAAGAGACCTAATACAATATTTATAGTAGGAGTATGTTCTAGGTAGCAGTTAGATACCAAGAAGAGTCACCTTGAAGCATATAAAGGAAACCCAGGTACCTGAAAGGAATTGTCAACTTAGGACTTTGATATCTAACAGATGACAATCTATAACTGACAGATTATTCAAATGCTAACTTTGGAGGATGCATGATTGGTAGAAAATCAACTACACGCGCATGTCAATTTTTGGAAAGCAAATTGATCCCTTGTTTCTCAAAGAAGCATAACTTGGTGGCAACATCCACAATTGAAGTTGAGTATACTCTACCTGGTAGTTATTGTGATGAGATATTATGTTTAAGATACAACTGAGAGATTAATAGATAAGTGAATAAAATTCCAATTTATTATGATAACAACATTGCCATAGCTATCACTCAGGACCCAATTTTACACACAAGGTGAAAACATGTTGTATAAGGCACCATTTTATAATAGATCGTGTGAAGAAAAAAGATATCAAGATGGAGAAGATTCATACTTACAAACAAAGAGCATATACATTTTAACCGAATCTTTAGTTGAGTCTAGGTTTGTGAAATTGTTAGTGGAGCTAGGACTCTTCGAGCCAGGAGAATCGTCAAGATACAGAGGTTGTAACAATCCAAACGATCCCATTATATCAGGACCCTTTGCACATTGCACAAAAGCCATTACTTTACGTTTAGCTAGCACTTAAAAGGCTACTCCAAGTATTAAGGGGAAACTTAATCATGAGTCTGGAACCCTGAAAATTGTGATCATTAGGTCTCAATCTTCTCTTTGAGGTATCTTGTGACTACTATGATCACCTGATCGGTATGAATACTAATCTTCTGTCTTTATCATGTTTACTAACAAGTAGTTCAACTGTTTTCTTGAAAACCTAAAATCCTAAGAATCATGCATTTAATGCATTTTTTTCTTTAGAAACTACCTTTTCATACTTAACAACTTGCCCGATAGGAAGTTAGTGCATAAAATTACCTTATTTTGGCTAATTGGACCAAGATTTTTAAGGACACTAATGAAATCATTTCAAAATTTCCAAAACTTATCCTTTAATCTCAATCATTCATTTCAAAATGCATCAATCCTGGCCATTGATTGATAAAATTATCTTATATATAACCATGAATTTTATCAAGTTTCACTCATTACGTTTCTAAATAACTCTTTGGCACTTAAAAGTTTTCAAGCAATTTCTCTTCATATAGAACTCTCTTTGCACTGTTTCATCTTTCAGATATTGCAATGAAAAGGCTTCTTCATATACTATTTGGAAGGTGGACTACGACACTATTGAAATTTAACCTATTATTGTCGTACATGGAGCATAATCAGTTGTTGAAGAAATCACCCCTCTTCTTGAATCCATTCGCAAGAATGGATTGGAGACCTGACCTAAGGTAGTATTGACCAAGCATGTAGCCTGAGGCACAAAAGTATGTATGGAATTAATAACTGATGTGATCATAATTTTCTTGCCCCCATTAAAAAGTTCAATAATTCATGAGAGCAAATCAAGAGGGAACTTTTTCATTTTTACTAATTAGTTGTGAGAAGATGAATTTGTTGGATATTAAAGAGAATTTCAATAAATGAATGATATGAACTATATTATTTTATATGAAGAGATGTTAGCTATAGAGAACATTGTCTAGTTTCCGCCATAAGATAAACTGACTGGTTTAACTGACCATCATCAAATATCGAGACAATATCACATTGTTCTCTTTAAATTACTTTTCTCACTTGTCAAGTATATCAAAAAATTATGAACTAATTTTCAACATCTAAAATAGGGAGTTTTTAGGCTATGAATTTAAAGTTTTTATTAGATGCAAAAATAAGTTTAGTTAAGTGTGTATAAGTAGCTATTTGATAAACTTTTATATTCACATGTACTCAGTTGAGGGTAAAACTAATATGATGCCCATAGATCTACCTCAACACATGAAGAGTGGAGAACCACTAAGTATGAAGTGGATATCAAAGGTGGTCAATTGGATGAAGAGCTTAAGTCAATGTGAGTCTAGGTTGATGTTCATTACACAATTATTTGATGATTAATGGTACATAGTAAAGAAAACTAAGTGTTACTGATACAGAAAATGCCATGTTTGTCAAGCCGAATGTTGAATACTTAAAGAGGTGAAAGCTATATTATAAAAGGGGAAGCAGAAGTTGAAGCGGGCACCCTTATTATATCGGTCTGATAAGGTCTAACCATTAGTGAAGCGATTGAGCCGGTATTACATCATAATTAAATAATCTGTAATTATATACAAAAATTAAAGACATCATAAATAGTTTTTCTCAAAAAATAATAAATTATATGTACAAATCACGATAAAAATAAATAAATATATATCTAATATTGTTATTGAAAGTTCAATTTTAACAATCTAAAGTAAATAACAATATTTTACTAAAACATGTCTACACTATATTGTAAAAATATCAAAAGTAAAATTAAGTTCACCAAGTGTCTTAAAAATATCATATATATATATATATATATATATATATATATATATATATATATATATATATATATATATATATATATATATATAGAGAGAGAGAGAGAGGATGTTCACCAAATGTCTATGATTAACAATATAAAAATGTGTAATTTGAAAGAATATCCAAATTAACACCACTAAAAATTTAATCTTATGATTCCAAGTCCAAACTTCGTAGATGACTTAGTAGAAAGATGTGAAAATAATAGATTAAGAATTTGGGAAAGAATAAGGACAAAGAACGTGGTTGAGATGATACAGAATAAAAAATTAAATCTGATACATTGGGTTTCAATAAAATTTATAAATTGCAAAAAAAAACCCTCAAAGATTTTTTAACAAATAAAGCGAAAGTGCCGAGTATGCTAGTCCAACCAGTCCAATCCACTTTTTCCGCTTTTGATTACTTTCTGGTCGCTTCAAGAAAACAGTGGTCCAACACTTTTGAACCATTCGACATATTGTCCGAGTTGCTTCGGACCTGCCGGTCCAACCTATTTTTTAAAATATAGGGTACAAGATGAAGCAGCCATAAACTGAGAATAGAAGTCAACTATAAAATATCTCTGAAAAATGTTAATGTATTCCAATGAGAAGTCAATAACGTCATATGGAGTCTAAGGGCATGTTTGGTTAAGGATGGTGGTGTATAGGATGAGGATGGAGATAGAAATAAGTCGATGAGAGTAATGTTTTGAATAGTAATGTGGTGTTTGGTTAATAGGGGTGAGAATAGGCTAGGCTACGCGACAGGGGCAGCCTGGCCAACTAAAAGTCTGATTCGGTTCGGCCTATTTAATAAATAAATCAGGTCAAGGTAGAAAATTCTACCATAAAAGTATTTATTTTTGAAAAATTTGCAAATCTAAACCGGGTCGGGTTGGATTTGAGCATTTCTTTTCCAAAATCGTACAACTTGTAGTTCCAGATTTTTCACTCACAGATATGTTACAATTTGGGCAAATGTGTATTACTATTAGATAAAATCTGTGTTACTTATTATTAAAAAGAAAAATTTATACTTTTCAAGTAACTATAAGGAAAATATGTATTTTTGCAAAAATAAATATGTGTTACTTAATTTATTTTTTATTTTCTTTGTTGATTTATATTGATAATATGTTGTTCATGTACTAATACATCTTAAAAACCTTACATATGTTATATAAAGTACAATATATGTTTTTCTAAGGATAAATAAATATTTGTATATATTCTGTAACACACATTTACTCTTACGATAACACACATTTTACTCTAATTATAACACACATTTACTCTAATTGTAACACACATTTACTCTAATTGTAAGACTCATTTATTCTATTTGTAACACACATTTACTCTAATGTAACACACATTTGTAGTACACATATTTACTCTAATTGTAACACACATTTACTCTAATCGTAAGACTCATTTATTCTATTTGTAACACACATTTACTCTAATTGTAACACAAATTTGTAGTATACATATTTACTCTAATTGTAACACACATTTGCAGTAACACACATTTACTCTAATTGTAACACATATTTGCACCTCATTTTATGTTACTAAATGAGTAAACATGTGCTACTGTAGGATAGAATGTATTTTTGTTAAGAACAAATATGTGTTATACATACAATGTAACACATACATGTGTTACATTGTGTGAAAAATATTTATTTCTACAAAAACAAATGAATATGTGTAAAAAAAACAATATTAAGCCTGATTGTAACACACATTTTGCCTTAAAGTAACATGCATTTACCCAAATTGTAACACATTTAGGAGCGAAATAACTTAAAACTACAAATTGTGTGAATTCTGAAAAAAAAAGTACCCAAATCCGACCCGATTTGAATTCTCAAATTTTTAAAAAATAGATATTTATACGGTAAAAATTTGTATATTGTTTTAGGATAATCAATAAAAATGAAGAACGAAGAACACAGAATTTGTTGACCCAGTTCACCTGAAAGGCTACGTCTGGGGGCGTACCAAGCCAGGAGATTATTCCACTATATCTTGTGAATGAGATCCCTATATATAGGTTACAAACTAGGGTTTACATGAATATAGAATACACAATGAAATGACTAAACTATCCTTCTAGTAAATACTTTTGATGAAAGGCACATAAATGTAATTTCCTTTAACACTCCCCCTTGTGCCAAATCAAAAGGATGAATGGTGCATGAATGTTGCATCGATAAAAACCTTGCCAAGTAACATCCATATCAGAAAAATAAACATTGGTCGAAGGGAAAATGAATTGCAACGCACCTATGTTAAGACTCCCCCTGAAGTCTACACATCTCAACTGATAGGTACATCTATCAAGTGAGCTCAGAAAATTTACACATCTAAATTCCTTTAAGATGTTTCTCAAAGGTTATCTTGGACAATGATTATGTAAATAGATTAGCCACATTTTCTTTAGAGCTTACTTAAATTACTTAAATCTTGAGCAAATATTGTTATTGCATGTTATAGGAAAACTTCGGTGATATATACTTTATATTATCACCTATATAACACAGATTCATCTGTTCAATGCATGCAATATATTTTTGTATATACATAAAGGATCTTCAGTGGTAGAACTTAAGCCACTAATTTCTTGAATGTGTGATGAGATTTTACTAAATACACTCACAAGTTGCTTCACGTAAGGTACTAATCTCTAGATAGCTTAAAGAGATAGCTATCAAAGTTTTCTTAATTGATGCCCAAGATATCACCATGTTCTCATGGTAAATACATAATCAATTTGGGAACTCATGTAGTTAAGACATAACCAACATTAGTAGAACCAAATAACATATTATTTGGTGTATAAGTGTATAGGATAGCATTCAATATTTTTTTAAGGGTTGCAATTTCATTTGCAGTCCTTTTCAACATTTATATAGTAAATAACATGCTCATGTCAATGATTTCTTTTAAGTATCAAAGTACATTCTTGACACCATTCAAATGATATTGTGTTGGTCCTGTAATAAATTTAGTTAACAAGTTCTTTGAGACAGTAATATCTGGCTGAGTATATTGAGCTAAGTACAATAATGCGCCTACTGCACTTAAACAACGAATTTCAATTCCTAATATCTCTTCGTCATTTTGCTTTGGACGAAATGGATCTTTCTTTAAATCCAAACATCAGCCGATCATGAAGTGCTAACAGAATGCATTTTGTCCATGTTAAATTGCCTGAACATCTTTTGGACATATGCAAACTGGTGGATAAGTATTCCACAAACTCAATAAAATTGAGTTTTCCCAAGATCCTTTATCTCAAATTCAAATTTCAATTAGTTTCAGGATTTCTTTTATTTCATTAAGAGTACCCATGTTCATCCATCAACATAAGTGTCATAATCGCAAACCCAAAACTCATTTTTCTTTATAAATACGCAAGGGCATTGTTCTTTGTTTTTGTAACCTTTCCCAATCAAGTAGTCACTTGACTTGGTTAATAGAAGGTCATCAGACACTTTCATATATATATATATATATATATATATATATATATATATATATATCTCTGAATCAAGATCCCCATTGAGATATACAGTAACCATATTCATTAGCTGCATTGTCAATCCTTCGGATGCTACTAAGCTAATTAAGTAGCAGAACGTTATAATGTCTATAACACAGTATGACTCCTTATAATCAATTCCAGAGCGTTATGAGAAACCTTGCGCTATAAGGTAAGTTTTCTATATCAGGACCATATATTTCTCATTACGCTTTATGACAAAGATGCATTTATGTCCTACAGGCTTTACATTTGGTCGGGCTAGCACTACCGGACCAAATACCTGTTACTTTGTCAGAGAATCAAGTTCTACCTGGATTGATTCTTGTTTTTAGGCCAGTTTGCTCTTGTTGATATTCTACAACTGAGCTTGGTTCGATTTCATTGTGCTCTATATTTTCTAGAGCAACATAATAAATAAATACATCACTAGTCTGTGTGCAATGTCTGTCCATTGACTTATATGCACTCTCATAATCAATAGAGATTTTTCATTCTCTGGAATCATATTGAACATCGGAGCGTCCTCCCGTAATGATTCTTGGACATAACTATAATCAGAGACAATCTCATGAGATGTATTTTCGATATTGATGATCGATAGATTTAATTGTGTCACACTTACCATTCCTTCCTTTGGGTGGTGTCGATCGAACCAGGTGGCCTCTCCTTTTTCTTTTAGGAGCCACGGCCTCAACCACACCTCCACTAAGTGTTGTTGCAACACCTTTTCTACGGTGTTGTGCCCCTTATTGGGGACTTCTAACCTTGCAGGCACATTTGCAGCTGATATGTATGACCTAGTCACTTTAGCAATATCAATGAACGAATCAGGCATCGAATCTGTTACGTTCTAGATATTTATTATTTTACATCACTTTTTCATTGTGAAGTTTGGGGATCAAATGAGATAAAGTGGGGATCAACCATGATACTTCCAGTCGTTCCCATAGAAAATTCTTTTTCTTATGTCCCCCTAACGACGGGAAGACTGCCTCATTCAAGTGACAATCCGCAAATCTAGCGGTAAATAGGTCGTCTGTCAAAGGTTCTAAGTTGCGGATAATTGTTGGAAATTCATATCCAACATAAATACATAAACGTCTCTGAGGACCCATTTTAGTGCGCTGTGGGGGCGCACTAGGCACATATGTTGCACAACCAAAGATGCGTAAATGTAACATATCAGGCTATATCCAGTTACCAACTAGGACGCAGGAAATGATTGTGCACAGTGGGTCTAGAACGAATAAGTTAAGATGCATGCAGTATTGCATAAACCCATAAAGAGGAATGTATGTGGGTGCGCATAACCAATGCATTAACCACCATTTATTTTCATTTGATGGTGGCCTATGCGAGACCAATTTATGTAGCATATGGGTATCAAGATGCTTTACATTGATCCTGATTTATATGCAATAATCATCAAATGCTTTTGATGTAAATTATCTGATATTGTGATTAGGGTGGTGAGCCCTAAGACATGTACTATGTGCTACGAGTTTTGCATGCATAATGTCTTGTGGACAGTAAAGTGACATGTGACCCGGATGTCAAAGTATAATCCAGTACCATAAAATATTTGGATGGTCCGCATTCTGGATTACTTAATCCACAAATATCATCATGTATCTTGTGTAAGAATGAAATATTTTATTTTGTATCTTTAGCATAAACAGGTCTCAATGTTACTTTTGCTAAAGAGTAGGCTTTACAGAAAGAGTGATTTGCCTTAAAATTTATAATGAGGCAGAGTGAGATGTAAATAGTATATCTGGTGCTTCAGAAAATAAGAAGTGCGACAATGCAACAACAAGATCGATATCGTGCATTATATCAATTTTCATCCCATTTAATTTATCACTCTAAAAATATGGACGTAATGTGAGTTCTTCAACAGTATGAATTATTATACAAAAGCTCATATCTATAAGTATCACATAGTCCACCAGTGATAAAATATAGTTAAATTCAAACAGTAGTGAGGTTCATCCCACTAGATTGACATCTTAGTTCCTTTAAAATGTGTTTTCTAACACATTTATTTGATATATACAAAATTTCATTCTCACTGTGTGTTTATAAATAACGTTGGCACAAACATCTATAAATTTTACAGGATTCGATTAGCTCTTGATGCATATAGAGCTTTTCTGATTTCAACAATTGTCTCATTAGACACTGTTCCTTGTTCTTTTTAGAAATCCCAAATCCTTTTGAGTTTCAATATAAATATATGATTTACTTTGCATTTAGATTTTCTTCTATTTTGTAAATGTATCACTTTACATTGTGATAATATTATATTCGAACCATGTATATTAAATAAATTCAGTAACTTTGAATTAAATATAAATGAACCAACGTCAATAAATGTAAGGTCTAGTACTAAAATCTAACTCAAGATTCATAATTAGTCTAAATAAGTTTAAGACCAAAACGAGTATTTCAAATAAACAAGGCATTATGCCTTTTCTACACTCTTGAAGTATGAAAAATCATTAGCAAAGTCCATGTTGCCATTAAAATTGATTATAGTTGTTTTCTATAGTGTGCTTGCATTACAATTTGATTTGGTACACCACTGCTACACGTGGTGCATTATTCTCATTTTTGTTTGGAATAGTACGTCATGTCCCATTTTCTTTTCGGTTCTTGCATTGTTCTGTTAATTACAAATAGCCTCGAAAAATTACTTTGTCCCAATAGGCTTAAAAATATTTGTGTCATACATCTCAGCTACTTGCAGCGTACTAATCAGCTGAAGTATGAAAAATGAGAAAAGCTTTTTAAATCATTGATCATTATATGAATATTTCCAAGTGTCCATTTAAGATCCCTCACAGTTCGTTGTGTGTTTTCAATAGAAAGATTTTTAGCATAAAATATGATCAATGTGTAACCTCACTTCTTTAATTTGATCTTGTCTGACAATTCTTTGTCCTTGGTATCCGTGTATAATTTAATTTTGAAGACATAAATTTCTCATGTGAAATTCAAGAATGGTACTCAGTTTCTTTTGAGTCCAATATAGTATAATTAGGTCGAGTACGTTCAACCATTTATTATAACACAAGGAAGGATATGAATTTAATATGCAAGCATAGCAATACATAAATTTTTTTCAAGAATGTATCATTTTGAATTAGATTTTGAAACCATGGGTCACGTATTTATCTATGCTTTGTGAAAATACTTCATCACATTGATTTGTAATTCATAATTATATTCCATGAATTTTCTTTATCACGAAGATTTTCAATAGTGAATATGTAATTATACAAATAAATAATTTGTAGGAGTCAATAAGTCTATTCTCTGCTGTAAATTTAAAAGGGGGGTTATAAACCAATTTACCAGTGCAGAACTCTACCAAATATCATAATAGACAAGGCATCCATGAACAAATAGCATATACAAATATCAGAAGCAACAGCCATTCGAGCCTTTCTAAATTTTAAATAGCAAAATACATACTTAATGGCATACCCAAAAGCCAAGTCTGCTACGGTAAAAACTAAACCATTTCCAAATTATAGGTTGAATAAGACATGCCCAAATTGTATGAAAAAATGCTCAAGGAAAAATGACTATGGTCACTTCCAGCATAATTAATATCAGTTTTATCTACTTGAGCAACCTCTATAACAGGATAATTAGAAGCAGCAGATGAATGCTTCAATAAGCACCAAACTAAAACAACTTGAGCAACCTCTATAACAGGGTATATATCTGATAATGTGACTTTATAAAAAACATGATATATGGCTTTTCAAGAAACACAAGATCATCAGGAATTAATATTTAAAGAATTCACGTATTAATTCTTTCATACAGGTATATAGGCTATATAAATTTGTTTAAAGCACGTACCTCTGCTCAATGCATAATGACTATAAACACCAATGGACCAATTGTAATTGATCCACACAAGCCCAAACCAACAGCCACGCTTCTTCGATGACAGCAACCGGTGCTCCAATGAAAAAATCGGTGGATCAGAGTGGAGATGGTTATAGAGGTGACGGCTATTGCGCGTTTAGGCGCGGTGTAATCAGCGATTGTGCGGTTGACCCAGCCTGCTGAGTCACAAACTCGTGAGGCCGCGGCTGTGTCCATTACTCTACGGCCTCTATTTTATGTCGCGGCAGTATACGGCTAAAGGTGAAGCCTTTGGGTCGATCTTCATGGTAGGGCCTTCACCGGCGTTGGCACGGCTGGTCGAACGACACCGTCGGACCAGAAAACTGGAGGGAGCCAAAACGCGAGAACCACAGAAGGTCTGGGAACTCACTAGAAAGCGCACCGCCGGATCGGTAACCGCGTCGAGCACATGCCCTTGGAAGGGGAATGATGTATCTCGAACTGGTTCCCAGAAAGAAGAAACAGATCGACGAACAGAGCACCACCGTTGGACCACGTCTTTGGGATGAAAAAAAAAATGGATCGCTTGCAGCACAGCTTCGAGCCTTCGATGGAATGCGCTGACACTGAAGGTGCTCAAGCGGGGTGGTTGTTCGGTGCGGCGGCGGCGAAGGGTTTCGCGGAAAGGAGGGGAGTCTCGCTGATTAGGGTTTGGGGTTTTTACACTCGGAGGCAGTAAAAATTCCGATGATAAAAATATAATTTCTAAATTGGTAAAGCAATTCGTGCTGATAACGTGTTTTAGGATAATCAATAAAAATGAAGAACGAAGAACACAGAATTTGTTGACCCAGTTCACCTGAAAGACTACGTCTGGGGGCGTACCAAGCCAGGAGATTATTCCACTATACCTTGTGAATGAGATCCCTATATATATGTTACAAACTAGGGTTTACATGAATATAGAATACACAATAAAATGACTAAACTATCCTTCTAGTAAATACTTTTGATGAAAGGCACATAAATGTAATTTCCTTTTAACATATATAAGTTTGTTAGTTTTTGTGTTGGGTTTCATATTGACGCGATAAGGACATAATAAGATGGATATTGTCGATACTTGCGTACGTGTATTTGGTCGAACTTGTGTCTAATTAAAATTTTGCACGTGCATATTTAATATGGTTTGGTTTTACATACTTTTGTTTCAAGAATTTTTTTTTTTTTGCATTTTGTAGGTTTATGAAATACTTTATAACATAATAAAATCTACTAAAATTTCAAATCAAATTTGAAATGAGCGAGAAACATACTCTGATTTTAGGGCATGTAAGTAGTTCAGGGCTTTTACATACACAATTAGTTTTTATATTTATATATGCTCTAATAATTGTGCTTGCATCCACTCAAAAGTCATGTAATAGAATTATTTACTATAATTCAAATTTCACAAGAATTTGTGTGCACTTGGTATATACCATGTATTTGAATTTGAATTTTGATTTTTTTTTTGAAAACATAACAGTTTACAACGCACTATGTGTTTATTTGGCTTGGAGTATTGCTTAAACTTGTTCTTGAGGTATTAATGAGTTGTTCTTAAGGTATTATACATTTGTTTTTGGGATATTAATAATTTGTTCCTGGGTATTATTTAGAATTATTATTGGATATTAGTGAGTTGTTTATGAGATACTACCTTGTTCTTCAAGTATTACAGACTTGTTCTTGAGGTATTACATAGTTTTATTTTTGGGGATTAGGGTGTTATTCTTAGGGTATTATTAATTTATTCTTTGGATATTACTGACTTGTTTTTAGTATTAGTGAATTGTTCTTGAGGTATTATTTAGATTTGTTCTTGGAGTATTAGTGAGTTGTTCTTGGGGTATTACTAACTTTTTTTTCGGATATTAGTAAGTTGCTCTTCAGGTATATTATTGAATTTAGCATAAGATATTATTCAGTTATTCTGAGAGTATTACTCAATTGTTCTTCGTATATTATAAATTATTCTTTGGATATTAATTATTTATTTGTATTTTTTTTTTTTTTGGGTGTTGTTCCTCTTCGACGCACCTGTGGGATTGCCAGGCTCGCAATTGTGAGCGCTTAAACAACATCAGATTTGAGAAGTTCCAGACTATATATTTATATATATACATACTATTTTTTGAAAAAAATTTACAGTGATAAATTTATATATATACATAGTATTTTTTGAATATTTTTTTTCAAAATTTATCGATATATTTTTTATATGTAACGATATTTTCATCCTTCATTGAAGCAAGGGGAATTAGAACTTAGAACATTGCAGTCCCTTGTCACCTCCCCACAAACTCAGCAGCCTCCGGGACAGCTAAATCGATTAATTACAAGTTCAAATATGAAACTCGATAGCATATCAAATAAACTAGAAGAATAGTGTACTCAACATGGTTCAATTCATTTGCAATCTATTTTGTTAAACACAATCAATTTGGGGAGCTATGTGCAAAAACTCTTCACAACTCTTGTTTTTGTGAATATATAGATGAATTTTAAAACTTTACATGTAAGAAAATGGGAGTAATTCAAAGCTGTGGAGGAGAGGTCTTATTATCAGCTAATAGTTCCTTCTTGGGTCCAGTTGGTGTCTTCAAATCACCAGATACTTCCTTCTTTGGGCCAGTTGGGGTCTTCAGTTCTGGCAATGCATGTTCTTTCTTGCTCGTTGGGGTCTTGAGGTCCGTCGACGGTTCCTTCCTGTGAGAACCTTTTCGTATTGTTAGAAGACCTCCCACTCGTTGGAACATGGTTTTCGATCTTCTGTGAGGATGTTTATCCGTTTCAGAATCCTCATTCAAACTGTGTAAATGATCCAACACTTCAGAGTTGGATTCCCCTTCTTCAGCTGAGAAGAGAGTCGAGTACATTCTTCGCCTAAAAACGGCCGATTTTGGTGTCCTAACCTCTGATTTCGGGGTCTCTGCATTCGCATCAAAGATTGAACCTTTAAGGGCCTCTGCCTTTTCAGGATCTTCATCCAAAACATCGTCCTCTGGTTCATTCATAAACTTCAAATCTTCAAGATTGAAGCTGAAAGCTCTTGTCACATTCCTCTGCTCATTATCCGACCCCTCCTCTTGAAACATCAAGATCACGTTTTGATCCTTATCATCAATCTTGAATTCAGATGAAGCTAAAGTGAGCATCTTCTTTAGCTGTTTCACATTCTCTTGCGCAGCAGCTTCACTTATTCTTAGTCGCTCGTTTTCCCTCGTGGTTAAATGCAACGTCTCCTCCTTCTCTGAGAGACAATCTTTAAGAGACGAGTTTTCTTCTCTAGCAATAGCTGCAGCAGATTTAGCAGCATTTGCTTCGTTGACTGCTTGTTTAAGTATATCTCTTAACTTGTATGTTTCTTCTCTGGCAGTTTGCAAACTTTCAGCAAGCTTCTTGTTCTCATGTTGGGCCATTGCCCTTTCCTCTTCAGCTCTCTTTATACAGCTAACGAACCCCATTTCTTTCCCATTCCATGCGAAAACAGTCTCCTCTGCCTCTAATCTCAGCCTATCTGCTGTGTTTTTATGCAACTCAGCCTCGTTTTTAGCTTCTTGTAAGAGATTTTGATACTTTTCCTCGTTTGTTTTCATACTCTCCTTCATCTTTTCAGCTTCTTCTTTCAAAGAATGAAGATCGTTTAATGCAATACTTAGTTTCTCCTTAGCTTGATTAGCATCTGTGGCTACTTCTTTCAATGCGATAGCTAAATCTTCCATAGCTTTAGCACTCTTTTCTTCTCCCTCCACTGCTAACTTCCATTCTTTCTTGATCAATTCCATTTCTTCCGCAAGTTTCTCTGCCCTCAAACACACCTTCTTTTCGCCTTCTTGAGCCTTAACTAGACTCTCCTTCGCTAACTCAAGCTCCGATTTTAGACTCTTAACCTCTTCTTCCCTACTGATCTGATTGCACAGATCTTCCAACCCATCAATCTTTTCGTGCAACGATGCAATTTCAATCTTTGCTTCCTCGAGATCAAACATGGCTGAATCGAGCTGGTTATGCTGCATTGCTAACGAATCCGCCATTTTTGATTCCGATGCCCTTTTCCTCTCCACTTCAGCCTCTAATTCTTGAATCCTTCTCTTATCTTCAGATGATGATGACACTCTCTCCTTCTCTCTCTCTCTCACATCCCTCAACTCCTTCATCAATCTATCCAAAGAGCCATCCTTCTCTGCCTCAACCTCCCTCACTTTCCCAAGCTCCACCTCCAAATAACCAATCTTTTTATCCTTCGTTTTCAATTCTTCCCTCGTATTAGCCAGCATTTTCTTCAAGTTTTCAATCTCCATCACCAGCTCACCCCCCTTGTTCGAGTGAGTCGCCTCGTTGAGTTGATCAAGAACTCCATTCTTTTCCACCTGATTAGCACTGAGTTTCTCCTTAGTCGTCCTCAGCTCGTCCTCCATTTTTCTCATCTGTTGCTGCATTGACATAATTCTATCCACCTGATTCTACACCACAATCAAATCAAAAAACCTCTCAAGATTCTATACAGCCAAACCAACACAGGCATTTCATCAAACAGGAAATAGGCCGTCATCAAATAGACATGTAAAGGTAACATTTATACCTCGGATAAATTTGATTTCTTGTCAACAAGTTTAACGGCTGATGTATCCACCTGTCCCCCTACGCCATCCCCTCTGCAGAGCTTTGATGCAGAAAGAGTTCTTGAAAAAACCGATGAATAATGATTCTTATGTCCAATATCGATCGACTCTGATCTACAAACCCCGCAAAAAATCACACAAATTAATCAAAAAAAAAAAAAAAAAAAAAACTCAAGAAATTCTTGACTTTTTTCCCCAAGAATCATGCCACCCAAAAAAAATCGTCAAAATTAGGAGAGTGTAACATAGAAATAGTCCGGGAAAATCTCTGTACCAAGAAAAGATTGATGGATCCAAAAACAGGGTGAGAATGAAGTACAAGAAAGAATGCATGCGGTACCTTTTTTTGGAACGTAACATGTTGGTAGTATGCGTTTCTTTGTCGATTCCACGGCTCGGAAATTTCGCTACTATCTTTGGAATATCAGAAAATTCAATCACAAAAAAATACTACAAAACAAGAGATTTTTCTTATTTCAAATGTGTGTGTGTTAATGCGTGTTTTGGTTGAAAGGTTCCCTGGTATATTGACAGTGTCCGATGTTGCGAAAGCAAACGGTTTGAGTGAAAGAGACGGATTTTGTCATAAAAACACATGATTTATTATCATATCATCCATTATGTGCCAGATTCTTTTGTGCACTAATTTTCATTTGTAATTTCTTTTAATCGTATTAAACTTTTTTTTAATTAAATATTATTCCCTCATTTTCTCATAACTTTTGGGCACTAATATTAAAAATGATATAAAAATATTGATACAGTACATATGATGTTATGGAGAAAAGTGAAAAAATAATGGGAATAGTATAAAAATATTAAAAAAAATAATAAAAAAGTTAATAGTGGTTTTCTAAAAAGGTAAAAAAACAAATGAGCAACATATAGTTGAACGGGCGAAAAAGACAAAATGAGCAATTTATAGTCGAATGGATGAAGTAGTATTAATTATTTTATTATATAGTATTGTTAGAAAATTAATTGCATCATGCACATCAACTAAACAATATTATTCATCTCATTGAAAATTATTACTCAATTATTCACTGGTTCATATAAGTATTTTTTTTTTTAATTTTTAATACTTCACTCCAATTTAATTGTTTCTTAAAAGGTAGGTAAAGTTTTGTATAAAAATAGTTCGTGGTAGACTTATCATGAACTAGTTTTAAAGTTCAAACACTTGATCAGGTGGATCACAAATTTTACCAGAAGTATAAAAAATTCGGGTAATAATATTATGTTATAATATTTATATATTTTATTAAACTAAACTTTTGATACTCCCGATAAATGTATTTTGATACACTTGACAAAATATTCGATACTTTAAAAAAAGTTTTATGATAAGTTTATCATAAATTATTTTAATATAAAGCCTAATCTAAAAATTATAGGTAAATTCTATTTTGTTAAAAGATAATAAATGTTTTTTTCCAAACGCTACCTCTTAATTTCTATGTTAGGTATAATAAATGATCATAAATAATTATTAATAATTTGTTAGAGAATATAGTAGTCATATTATATAAATAATCACTAGTATTAATGATTTATTTAATATATGTGAAAAGTCAAAAGTTATTGAAGGAATAATTTCACAAAACCTCCATAAAAAATTTTATAATATAAATTTATACCATTAAATATGTTAATCAATATAATTTTTTCTTGAGCATCTTCTTCAATATTAAATTTATTTAGAAAACTACAATATTAAATATTATGGTATATTAATAAATATATAATGAATGATTATATTAAAAATGTAATCTAATTATACTGAAAATTTTACATTATTATTAGTTTTTATATTAAAATTTTTAGTATAATAAATCTAACGCTTTTCATATAATAAAATTAATTTTTCAATTATTTATTCAAAATTTTTAATCATTGAATAAATATACCGTGCATTATATGCGCATGCCATTTACTCAATATAAATAAATTTTACGTGAGAATAGTGCACGATCTTTTTACAGGTAGATCAAATTCACGAATAAAAGGTGAAAAACAAGTTTAGTATCTAAAGATTTCAGTTGAAAGTTGTCATATGTAACCAGTAACGGATGTTTAGATGTTGACCAAAATCGTTGCATGAATCTTGTTACTCGTTATCTTTCCAAAGACAAAAGATCTATGGAAATTTAATTATTTAATTAGGAATTTTTTTGAAGTTTGACATTGTCATGTGGCCGGCAAGCACGACTTTGGAAATTGTGTGATCTTTGTGAATTTTATATATTTGATTCATTCAAGGACGGATTACGCCCAATTCCAACTCTTTGTATTTAAAAACTAAAATTGTTCATGCCTCTTATTAAGTACTCCCTTTGTCCGGATTTCACGTTTAAAAAATATATATACATTTTTTAAATAAAATAATAATTTATAAATAATATATGTATAATTATATGAGTGTGCACATAAATTAATGTTTTCTTTTTTAGTAGTCTGTAAATTACATATAGAAATTATTACAACAGTGTAGTTGTAAATACATCACTAATATCTCATGTTACAAATAACACCACATATGGATCCCACGTACACCCTCTTCTGACATGTCTTTCTCATTATTCCGACGATCGAATTTCTCTTCCATTTCTCTCCCTCCCTCCCTCTCTCTCTCCTCTCGTTGTTTCTCTCTCTACCCTCTCTGTTACTCTCTCTATCTCTCTCGGCGCTCACCAGTGTCGACCCCCTGGCCCTTTCTCTGCCTCTTGCCATCAGACGCGTTCGGGGATGCCATTTTTGTCATCAAAATTTTTCCAGATCCATTTAGAAATGCCCTAGCTCCCTATTTCAATAGCCGCGCCTACTTCTAGATTCCAATAGTCACCCTGTATTTAGATCTGTTTGGAGATGTTGCCCGCTCTCTTGTTCCAACAGTTGCGCCCCCTATTTACGTCGTTGTACCATGCCTCCATTGTTTGTCCACAAAATCGGTCTGCAAAGCCAACAGTGATGGAACCATAAAATCATTGCTGCGAAACCGCACAAGGTCCTCTCTCTCTCTCTCTCTCTCTCTCTCTCTCAATAAAGTGGTTACGCCGATGGTGATGGTGCGTAGGATCCCATGACCCACTTGAACAATATATTGAAACAAAAATCCATTGTGTTGCAGGCGTGAAAGCAAACTATTTTCTCCAATCCGTTCGAATCGAACTGGAGCTGATGTACTCACTTTTTACTATTTTTTCGATTCATATTTTAATTTTTTTTAATAGATTTTGAATGATGTTGTTAAGTTTTTTGTTGATTTCAGATTGTGTGAAAGGTATTGTTTAATTTTTATAGTGGTCATAATTTGTTGTATAAAGAATTAAGTTTTTGATAACTATATGCATTAGTAATTATAAACATTGTGTTGATATTCTTTTTTCAATTCTCTATTAGTTTTTTTTTACCAAATTTTTTTATTTTATATGCAAAAATTTTGGTATATATGAAAAATAAGATCACTAATATGCAAAAAATAAAAAGGACCACTTACAATAAAGGGCTTTCTTAAGACATTAAACACAATTAAGGGCATTAATTTCCCTTACTTACAACAAGGAGTTTTTGCCCCAAATCTTCATAAATTAATTGATTTGAACATAGTACAAAATGTAAGCTTTTTACTATCGAAATTATGTTTACTTTTTAGATCCTGTACCTATTAATGAGTTTTATAATAAATAATATAGTAAAATTTTAAAATTACTGACTCCCTCACATCTACTTCACTTTTCAAAAACTCCCCCTACCCCCACATAACTGAAAATCAAACATTCCGACAAGACGAACGACGGCGTTGAGAGGAGCAACCCGACCTGGAGGTCTGCCTCGGTGTAACGGAAGTGTCCATTTCCAGTAGCTGAACAGTCCAATACTGAAAACCACAAAATTCCGGTGATGTGATTGATGACATTAATTTCTGGTCATTATTAATTCATCATCGGTGAATCGCGACAATACTTTAGAATATGTATCAGTACTTTTGAGTACGAATCAGTACTTTAGGATATTCTTACTGTAACGCCTCGTAAATTTAGTTTGAAAAAAAGAAGGTTGTCTTAGGGTTGAAGCGTTACCAAATAAATATAGCAAAATGAAATGTTGATTTTAGCTAGCGGAAGCTATAGCCAGTTTGCACATTAGCAACCCTAAAACAACAAGACTAAGAAACTTTGCTCCCGAATATTAATTATACATATAAAGCAAACAACAGAAGCAAAATAAGCCACGATCCTGCCCGCAGGTCGTCATCTATGTACACCGCAACTCAATAAGCCTGCAAGAGCGCCACAGCTACTCCAACTCGAACACCACGTCACATGTCATTAGGATTACCTATAATGCATAACTACGTGAGATTTATAAATCTCAGTAAGTAGAAATTATGCATGATGTGAAGTTTCACTCAAAATCCTTCCCATGCACAATGCACTCTCATTTGAAAAAATCAGGTTATTTCTGAAATACTTATTAAGGGCCCCTAACACTCTTTAGACTGACATGCGTTGAACATATGATATGAAAATGTAACTCATGTTCACATAGTACGGGCCATTACCCGGCTTGACAAATAGTACGGGTCATTACCCGGCTTGCATTAGTGCGGGCCATTACCCGGCTTGCATATAGTGCGGGTCATTACCCGTCTTGCACATAGTACGGGCCATTACCCGACTTGCAAGTAGTGCGGGCTATTACCCGTCTTGACAAATAGTATGGGTCAATCACATCAAGTTTGAAAACTTTCACATGTTAATGCATGGTATGCATGATGCTCGTGCAATCAATGACACTTAACAATGTTCACAAATTATTGAACTTACGGGTTCAGTCCACATCAATTACGGAGCTCACCGATTCCTTCAATATTACATATAGAGCTCACAAACTCATTCCGCATCACATAGAGCTCACATGGTCATTCAACATAACATATAGAGCTCACATGCTCGCTCCACATCAAATATATAAATTGCAGACACATTTCATATAAGCGCAAAGTATAATTCACAGATTACAATCCACTTACTTTCACATATTATCACTCAAACATGAATAAATCATAAAATAATATGTTTATGCATTGTAGTTGCAAATGAATTTCTATTTACCTCAAATCCGTAAACACGTCGATAATTTAAACTCTTAAAGCACCCTAACGCCTTCTTGTACCGTATCTAATAACAATTAAATACAAATATTATTCAAATCTGCTACATAATTAATTCTACCCAAACTTTCACCTAATTAATAAAAATACTACTAAATCTTATGCACAAGAATTACATGAATTAGGAATTTTACCGAAACAGGGCGAATTCTTTTTTCTTTCTTTCTTTCTTCTTCTGCGCGAGTTTTTCCTCTCTCGCGACCGCCTATTTCTTTCTCAGCTTTTCGTATACTTTGGTGAAATGAGTTGAGGTATATGAGTTTTGAAAGCAAAACTTTGGGATAATAACCCCACCGCCTAAGTTTTCTTTTATCCCTTTCTTTTACTTTTTTTTTTTACTCTTACTAACCTTACTAACTTACCGACTATATATATATATATATATATATTTAACAAAACTTATCAACTAAGTTTCTGGGCCGTCTAAAAGCATAACCCACATATATGTTTATATTACTCCCTCCGTCCCAGAAGACATTGCAGTGTCTTTTGGGCACGGATTTAAGAAAAAGGTATAAAAGTACATTTTTATGAATATTATATGTGTGTTGTGAGAGTGGAGTTTAATAAATAGTTTCTACTTTTAGATATGCAAACTTTTTGTGGGACAGACCAAAATAGAAAGTATGCAATGTCTTTTGGGACGGAGGGAGTATTATATTAATAATATTAATAGATTATATATAATTTATTTAATTATTCTATTATCATATTTTCTATTTAATTACTACAATTAATCCTCAATTATTAAAACTTAACTTACACCACCAATACCCAAATAATTAGCACAACACATTTATCTCACTAGAGTCAAATAAAAATAAACAAGAACTTTCTCATTAATAAACAAATAAAGACATATACCAATTCAATAAATATTTAACACTTAAAAGTAAAATAATTAACATAATATCACAAGTAACATATGAGTAATAAAAATATACTCAAATAGTAAATAACATGATAATAATTAAAGTGCACATAATGTATCAAATATATTCAAGCAATTATAAATTATCAAATAAATAATTTAAATGCACATAAGGCATGAAATATATTTAAGCAGTTAGCATATAAATAAATAAAATGCATACAACACATGAAGTATATTGGCCAATGAGTATTGAGAAGCTCGGGTATTACACTTACAGTACTTCTGAGTATGAATCAGTACTTTAGTATATTCTTACAGTACTTTTGATTATGAATCTGTACTTTACCGGATTTTGCTCCCTCTGTGTTCAGAAACTCCAGTCTCAACACCACCGCATTGCCGCCTCTATTCGCGAAGGTCACCGGAATCCCATTCTAGTCGCCTAGAGTTCATCACACAATCAACCCGTTCTCACCGGAATTGCTCCGTCCTCAACACACAAATAGAGCCACGCCGAAAATGTTCAAGCTACATCTCCGTTCTCGCCGGATCTTCGATGCTCACATGCCTGCAACCGACCCAGCCTCCACCGTCGCTAAACCGCCCAGATTCAAAGCTCTAGTCACTGGGAAAAAAGCCGAATATCGTCGGATATCGCTGGAAAAGATTCAAAATCTTCGATAAATAGGATACAGAGTGTGTAACCTCTGTCGGACATCCACCAGAAATTGTAACTAGGTTTTGAGGGGCCGGTAATATACGATGGTTCAGGTTAGATGAGTGTAAACTGTTGATGACAAGGGTGGAAGGAGAGAAGCTAAATTCAAATTTGAAAATTTGATTTCAGAATCCATTGGATATTTGATTAAATTGAGTCCTTGGTTGATGATAGGAGTGAGGAGCTAGGTTGGTAGAGGGGGGAGGATGTTATACTTAATCTGAAAATGTTGTACCTGGTTTGCAGTATGGGTCAGAGGAAAGATTTGTAAGAATTATTCCATTTTGGCCCTTCTTTGCACTCATTTAGCCCTTGTTTGCTACTTTTAAAAAGGTGAGTCCTAGAATGTGTTTAGGGTCCTAGATGAGCCCTTAGTTGTAATAAATCCAAATAAAAATTATATATATGTAGATTAGTTTTGATGATATGCAAAAAATAAAAAACTGCATATGTGCATATTAGTATTAATATATTTAAATTTTAAATAAATATTTATAAACAAATAAAGAAAAACAATTTTTTTAACATTTTCACAATTAACGTAATATTTATTTTATCTTTACAATTTAAAAAAAATAAGAAAGACAGTGTGAATTTAAACATTCATATTCAATAAAAAAATTAATAAAATAAAAAAAAACAAAGGTGAGTGTAACAGCTGACAAACACCAACACCTTTTCTGCAGTGTGGGGGACCCTTTTGGTTTGTTTTGTAACATGAATATTTTGGTATTCTATTTTACAATTAGTTCATTATAAGTAACCAAGTGGGTTAGCTCACCTGGCCACTGAACTCCTTACTTGAGTGAGTGACCCAGGTTCGATTCCCTTTGGGAATGAAATAAGGGTGATATAAGGTTGCGTGGAGAAATTCTTGGAGTGTTAAAGGACTTGGTGAACTAACTTCTAACTACTAACATTTATCGATAAAAAAATTAGTTTATTATAAGTGCATGTGTTGTGCAATTATTCCTTGAAATTGTACACTTATTTATTGATTCTTGTTGGACCACAACTATTTTATAGTAACAATTTATGGAATCTATATGTCCTTGATCTAAAACAACAAGATAAATGATTCCATAATTGTGTGTTAATGTAAAGAAATAAATAAGAATTACAGAAGTAATAGCACAAGAATTTGTAAAGTCTTATATCCGAAGAGCTTGAACTTGAATGAGTGTTCTCTCTTATTCTTGTTATCCGCCATGAATAGAGTGTGAGATATAGGTCTTATAGCCTGATGGCTCGTGGGGCCTAGACATATGGGTCTTGGGTTGTGGCTGCAACTTTTAGTCAGGAATTAGTCCTGAAGGACTGTGCTGAACCAATACCGGGTGCAAGGTGAACAAAAGTAAGTAGTTATCCTGCCAGAAAATGTCCAAGGTCGCTGTTGTTGGCAGGCCTAAATTGCAACCTATTTATGACAGCTCTAAATTCAATAAATGCGCTTATCCTTGCTCGCTGGTTAGATCCTCGTGAATGGGGAATAAAACTCCATCGATTCCCTAAGCTCGCGGGTACCTCGCCAAGCTTTCCATTTCTTGTGGGATCCCTACTTAAAGTTTCTTTTGAACTCAAGCTTCTTACGAGTTGGGGTAGTCAATGTGGGATGTCCGAGCTTTTGTAGCTCCGGTCAAGTTCTTGGTCGAACCCCAAGCTAAGTAGACCCTGGGCTTGACTAGATCTTGATTGATCCTAAATGGGTATGGGCCGGATCCTCCGACTGGGTATAATCGTGCCACAATAATTACCCCTAAGCTTGTAACTTGAAGCTTTTGAGATACAAGGCGACCCAAGATGCGGGTGCATTAGAGTTGGAGTTGATCCCTCGGTGGGGGCCTGCATGGCTTAGCTTCCTTGGGATGATATCCATGTGTCAAAACATTCTTTCACCTAAAGACCTATCCTCAGATCTAAACCCCACTTGACACGTGTCTCAATGTATTATTATGATGATATATTGATTCAGATATAAGGGCACATGCTATTTTGAATTTTGAAAGGAAATGATGCGCCTCAAGACGCGCGTGCATTAAGCGCATCGGTAACCGAGAAGACGTGATCTTCTACCCCATTCCGATGGTATAAATATGTGAGAAGTGGTGATTACTATTTCCATACTATAAAAAATTAGTGAACTCCATTTTTAGTGCTCTGCTAGCAGCGATTTTGGCGTTCAAATTCCTAATTAGTTGTAAGACAACTACTAATCTACAATTAAAAAGTTTACTTGTGTAGTCAATCGTCTATTAGGATCGCCGACCGATACAAGTTTCATAGACAACCTAATGGTACCTAGGGGAATAGTGATAGCCTTCTCGAATCTTACAATTCTATGATTACAATCTCCGATTTAGGATTCATAGTCTCTTACCTGGTCCAGGGTACTTTTAAACAAAATGTTGGGTTAGGCTCCTGTATCAATAAGTAACATGTGAACTCTGGCATTCATTGTGTTCGCGCTAATGATCGGTGAGTCATTATGTGGAGTCATGAACCCCTCTAAGTCTTTCTGTGAAAAGGTAAGTTCAGTTGTGGGTTTGGTTGAAGTACTTGTTCCCACTTCTTGTACCTATGCGACCGCCCTAAGCTCAGCTGTCTTTTTTATAGAGACGGTCTTCAGTCTAAGCAACCACCAGCTCATCCCACCTCCTCAAGCATGAGAATCTCTCTGACTAGGTTTACTGGTGCCACATGAAATTTTTTATCTTGCTTATTTGGTGGTTGGACGTATTCTTAATCACAGTCATTGCCATCAGAGCTAGCAAGTGTAGTTGCTCACTGCCTCATTCCCGGGGCCTTTTTCACGAACTCTGACAACGTGCCGTCTTCGTAAAATTTCCACAATCATTTCAGCGGGTCCTAAGATTTGCTAGTAAAATGCCCAATTGACTGATGGTAAGCACAATACTTGTTGCCATTGAGCTTACTTTGTCGGATCCTTCATGGAGCAGATAACATATCTTTGGCTTGAACGGCGGCAAAAATTTGATCAATAGAAATAGTGAGCACATGATTGAGTTTTTCCTTGAATTTGGTCCCCTTATCAAAGGACTTAAGATCCTCTGGTGCCTTGTAGTTAGAGCTGTCAAAATGGGCCCGGTCCGTTGGGCTAGTCTGAGAAGCTTGATATTAAGGACAACACGGCCCTCAAAATTATAGGCTAGAAAAGAACCGGGCCTATTTGGCCCGACCTGGTTGGCCCATACGCTACTTGGACCCAACCCGGGTTTGGTCCAATTTTTATGGGTCATCTCGGCCCGTATATTTTTTAATTCTTAAAAATATTTTTATATGATACTTCCCTTATGAATCTTTTTTATCTTCTTATGAGTTATACTATTATTTTTATTTTTTTTCTCCGATTTTATATTCTTTTAAATACTTTCAATAAGTATTTTATTTGTGTAAATATGGTTAAGGAATATGTGCATCTTCGTTGATATTTTCTCAAAAGATATTTTTGATCAAAAAATATTATCTCAATTAATTAATTAATTTGTATTATTAAAAATATGAATTATAAAATATTGACAAAACTAATTTATTCAGAATCTTGATACTGATACTTTATTTAATTAGAAATTCATATGTTTATTAGTATGAATTATAATTCAAACTTATTAGAGAGATGTTGAATTACTTGTTTAATTTTTTTTTTTTTATGAATTTGAGTTTATAAAGGATTGTTACAAAATTGTTGTTTGAATTTTTTTGTGAATTTGAGTTTATTAAGGTTTATTGAATTATTGTTGTTTAAATATTATATAGAAATTTGTGTTTTATTTTAATTATTGAATTAATTTTAGCAAATTAAATAAAATTTTGTGACTATTTGAGTAATACTTTTAAACAAAATTACCAATTAATAGATAAATATAAATATCAAATGTAATTGTGATATATTAAAAATCTAAAAAAAAAAAGTCGGGCCGGTATAGTCCGGTAGCCTGGTGACCCATCTTGGGCCAGGACGGGCTTAAAAATATGGGGCCTGAAAAGAAAAGGGTTTGGCCAGGCCCGAAAAAACAACTTGGCCTGATAGGCTGGCGGGCCGGCCTATTTGACAGCTATACTTGTTGTCGCCCCCAACTTTTCTCCTCGACTTCTTTCCATCTTTTTTACTCTTCCTTTTGCAAGGCCACATAAATTTCAGTCTTGCTTCTGAAATCAATATAAGTTTTTGGACAGGCAAAGTGCATTTCTTTCCACAAATCCGAGTCTTTCTTCAAGCCAGCCATGACCGCTACAATCTTGGTATTTTCATTTACAGGCTCACCTCTAGCAAGATTTTATTGAACCTTTGCAGACCTATTGGTCTGATTCTTCATTTTCCTATTCTAGATTTGCTAACTGGTGCTTCTAAGTGAGATATGACCCGAATTCCGAAAAGTGTGGCAGAAATTTCCAGCTCAGTTGAGCAAAAGAATTGATTGAGGTCGGGACCATTAAAGAAAATCGCTTGTGTGCATGATCCCCGAGTGTTAGGGGAAAATTTCTGCATTGAGTTGCATCCAAAACTCCCATCAAAATCATATAATCAGTGTACTTGGACACGTGCACCTTCGGATCGCATTCACCTTCGTAAAGAATAAAAGAGGAGTTGATATGGATAAGGGGGACATCGATAAACAGATAAAGGAGTTTCTCTCCGGACGACCAGCTACTTGGACTTGTAAATCTTCAACGGCTTTCTTCATTTTGATCATGTATCATCCGAAATATCCATGTTCATGAGTTGCTCGTCCTGGGTGAGCAGCTTCATGCAGTCCCTCACTCTACGGAGGTTCTTCGGCCGATCTTTTTCAGTTGTTCGCCCCCACTGAACCCAACCTGTCCATGACTGACTTTCTCAACCGTTCTCGGACAGACCTTCTTGGAGGTTCATTTGAAACTTCGATATGCTAGTAGAGGCAAGAAACTGGGTCATATGCCTTTGGGAGTGATTTCCCAACTGCTCATTTACGTTACTTTTAGGTGCAGCATGCCTAAACTCATCCACAACACTAGCTGCTCGTCCAACTCATGGACCTAGTCTTACAGTCACGTTCTGCTTTTCATTTTCATTTTTACATCGAATATGTTCACTATCCACCTCAGTCCTATTATCATAATGAGGAACTGGTTCCCTTATGTAAGCTCATTATCTTTGTAAGGCTCACGATACTGTAATTGCACTTTCAATATCTTCTAAACTTTGGAGGAACATTTCAAGCTCAGGCATGATTTGTGAATGCTCCACGATAGTTTTCGTAATATTTTTTGTTCCCCGGGTGGTTTATTAGCATCTTTTTACCTTGTTTCAACATGAGAAACAGGAGCTCGAGCTTCAGGTATTGCCTTTCATACACCTCGACCCCGTGAGGATGCTTAGGATTATGCTTTGCCTTGAAATATTTTATTAGTTTTTAATTAATACCTTTTTGTGTTTTATTCAAATATTCACTACTTCTAAAATACCTTCAAGAATTTCTTAGGATTTTCAACAATCGGAGGTTCGGCGTCTTTCCTCTAGCACATATTTGTTGAAAACCTTTTATTAGTCCTGTGAGTTGTGTGGCTAATCAATTAAGATTATCAAATAAAAAATCTAAGTAATTCTCTTCTTGTATGATTAAGAATAAAGATAAGAAAATAGGAGGAAGTTTGAGAAGAAGGGCATATATTGCATGATTTTTTTTATGGTTAGAACCCAATTGTCTTCTCTAACGAAGACTACAAATATTTATACTAATTTTACAAGAAGAGGTGAAACTCATTTAGGCCATCCTTAGCATGCTATTTACAAGTGTTCTTAATGGATATTGACACTTAGATGACTTCACAGTTACGAAACTCTAATATATGTAGTTCGTCATTTGGGGCCTCTCGACTAATTAAAATCAACTCTGGATCGGGATCATCTTAAGTGTACTGGAATGCTTATGGAGGGGTAAGTAGCTTTACATACTCGTCTTTAATGTTGGGTGCTGAAGATGTAAGTTGCTCGTCCCAGTGGAGGTGTTCCCCTATCTGGATATATGTGAAACTGCTCGTCCTTTTTAGTAATAAGCGAAGTTGCTCGTCCTTTCTGAAAACAAATGAAATTGCCCATCCTTCTTGGTAACAGGTGATGTTGCTCATCCTTCCTGGCAATTGGTGAAGTTGCTTGTCCTTCAAAATTTTAGTCACAAGCATGTAATACTAATCCTTGATCTCATGTTTGACTTCATCTAATTTCGAATTACTTATGTTAGTTACTTGTCCATCAACAGGGCTTGCAGTGGCATGATCTTGGACTACACGAGTGTGCACTCTAACTTGACAGATAATAGCTTGTTATCGGAGCTCAGTCATCTGGGGTGGTCCCCCCTTGCTTCAATTTTCTCTTTCACCGCAACAAGCCTCTTCTAAAGGGTTAACAATAACAATTGTTGACTGCTTTGTGCAGTCCCATGACTCACAACCTCAGCCGCAGGCTCCTCAGAGCCAACTTAGTTTTTGAGCCATGGGTAATAGATAATGATTCTCGGGCCCAACCGATCATAGGCTAATATGTGGGGATGGTCTCTCCTCAGGATGCCACTCTTTGCAAAGTTAAGATGCCTTTTGGCTGAGTTTCCTGATGTAACCCTTTTGCATGAGTACCCCACCTAGTCGGAAATTTAGAGGATCTCATTAGGGACTCAGATACAGATCAGATAGCGAGGATGCCCCTATCACCGGCCAAGAAGAATGGTTGGAGCTAAGATGGCTACAGATGGACTTAATACGCCTTGAGGGGACTTCTAACTAGCTTTCACCTTAGCGCTCCTTCTGCTTTCACACCTCGCACTTGCGGAGCTTATAGGTCTTCAAGAGGGTGGATTGCAAGCCTTGTGCAACACACATCTCATGTTACCTTTTGTTCAACTTCTGATGATCATTTCCACCTGCTCGGGGAATTTGAACTCTTGTATCAGAATAGGTAGAATCTCATTCGTGTGGCACACCAGGGTGGCCTATAATTGCTTGCCAGCAGCGAGGGCTGCTTTCGAAGTATTAACAGCCTCTATAACGGTGGCAGACACTGTGTCGAGCAAAGCTGGTTGTTTGCCTAATATTGGGTGCAATCACGCAAGTGTACGTGGACGTTGTTGTATTTGGCAATTGACCAAGTTAAAATATCGATCATAGGAAAACAATGTTTGATTAGCAAGAATTGAGTGTTTAATAAAGGTGATTAACTAAGAAAAGTAAAGACAAGGTCTTGAGATCTATCTACTAATAGCAAGAAATCAAAGTATCTAACTATCACCTTTGATAAGATGAGCAAGTGTTGGTAGTGTGCATTAGAGTATTTCAATTATGAGTTCATTTAATAACTTGTCATTCCTAGCATTGATTAGAGTCGTATTTGCATCAAATTTATGCTCATTTTGATATGATTTTTAGTTATTTTGATTGCACTTATGATCCTAATTGCTATATAATTTACTATTGACCTATTTTGCAAAGAATGGTGAAGTTATAGAAAAAATGAAGCAAAAAGGTGAAGAGAGGAGCAAGTTTGATAAATTTCAGATTTATTAAATCAATAGAAATGGTTCAAATGATATAGCATGTGAAAGAGCTTGAAGAGAGGGTCGCAACGCAAAAAGAATCAAGTCAATCGGAGTTCTAGAGCTCAAGATATGAAGAAAATAAGTTTGCCCGAAAACCAGTTTGCCTTTGCTCGAGCGAAAACAGCCCTTGCTCGAGTGCTCTTGTGTTGTTGCTCCAGCGGATCAAATCTGTAAGGGTGGAAGGCCAAGCTCGACCACAAGAGGACCCTTGCTCGAGGAGGCTTGCTAGAGCGCCTCTCAACTGCTGCTAGAGCGCCAAGTCCGATTTTTTAGGAAATAAATGCCGAATTTGTCTTTTCATGCATTTAATGTAAGGCAATTGAGTCTTAATGATTGGAGCACTATAAATACCACATGGATCAGTTTTTGGAGCATCATTCCTTGGAGTTCACTTCATTTTTCCTTAGTTCATAGTTTAGAGAGAGATTATAGGTAGTTACCAATTGGGTTTGTAGTTAATTTTCAATCTTCTTTCTTTGATTACTTTTGTTCCAACCATTGGATTTACCATCCGTTTGGTGCATTAGATTCCTCTCGTTGTTAGCTACATTTATACGATAGGATTTATCATTTGGATTTCCGAATTAGAAGATAGTATTTGAAGGTTTGTTGATTGTATTCATATTTCATCTACAAATGGTAAGTTTCCTTGTAATTCTTTTGTATTAGTGTTAATCATGATTGTTATTAGCTTAATTGTAGATTGTGATTGTCAATTAGACATGGGCTAATACCTTTGTTGCATTGGTGTATGGAGATTATGGTGTAGTTTAATAGCTTGTTAATCCTATGCATGAATGAGTGAGCTTGATGTGTTAATTCTCTATATTAATGATTAATTGAACTCTTAGTGTAATCACTTGGATGTTTCGGGCCTAATTGAGTTAGTAACATATGAGAATTGAGTTACTTTAATGAAGTTCTTAATTGAGATTTGTGCACACCAAGTGTTCGTGTTTATGTTTCTGTGTCAATGAGAATTGCTTAGGAGCTAAGAACCTCTCAAGTAGAGTATAAGGTGTTGTAGTGAGAACTAAGCACTTGATAGAGTCTCTTGACTTGATTAGTACATTAAGTGATACTTATGCATGCTAGGATTGATAAGTTGTTAGATGAACCCATGATTGAAATACTCTAATGCACACACCTCCAAACTTGCTCCTCTTACCAAAGGTGATAGTTAGAATTTACTCTTCTTGTTACAAGTATATAAAAACCAAGACCATTTCTTGTTTTCATTAGTTAATCACCTTTGTAAACAATCAATACTAGCTTAATCGAGCCTCGTTTCCTTGAGTTCGATATTATTACTTGGTCAACTTGCCTACACAACAACGTCCACGTACACTTGCGTGATTTCATACACATATTTGGCAAACAAGCATGCATAAGTATCACTTAAGGTACTACTCAAACCACAAGACTCTACCAAATGCTCAAGATCTCTCTTAAACACCAAATACCCTACTTGATATGTTCTTAGCTCCTAAGCAATTCTCATGGACATAGAAACAATAAGACAAACACTTTGTGTACACAATTATCAATAATGAACATCATTGAATTAACTCAATTCTCATATGTTGCTAACTCAACTAAGCTCAAAATATCCAAATGCTTACACCAAAAGTTCAATCAATCATCAAAATAGAGAATTAATACATCAAGCTAACTCATACATGCATAGGATTAACAAGGTATTAAACTACACCATAATCTCCATACGCCAATGCAAAGGAAATTAGCCCATGGCTAATTAGCAAGTACAAACTACAATTAAGCTAATTACAATCATGATTAACACTAAAGTAAGAGAATTACAAGGAAACTTACTAATTGCAGATGAAATGGAAATACACTCCAAAACTTCTAATCCAGTACTCAAAATGATAAATCCTACCGTACAAATGTAGCTAATGATGAGGAGAATCTAATGCAATGAACAGATTGAAATTCCAACGGTCGGATCAAAAGTAATTGGAAAAATAAGAAGATGACTCAAAATGTAACTCACTTGTTAACTTTCCTAACCTCTCTCTAATCTAAGATGATTCTAAACTAATGGAAAGCTATGAGAGTTCTCCACAAAATCTGATTCAATGAGTATTTATAGTGCTCCAAACATTAAGACTCATTTGTCCCTCATTAAATGGACGAGAAGACGAATTTGCCATTAATTTTGCCATTTCCGAACTCTGCGCTCGATCTGAAGTTAAAAGGCGCTCGAGCAAGCCAGCTCGAGCGCACCTACATTGTTGGTCGAGCGGACGCCTTGGCATAGGGTCATAAAACTTCCACTCGAGCAAGGGCTGTTTTAGCTCGAGCAAAGAGAAGCTGTTTCTTGGGCAAACTTGTTTTATTCATATCTTGAGCTCTAGAACTCTGATTGACTCGATTCTTTTTGCGTTGCGACACTCTCTTCAAGATCTTTCAAATGGTTTATCATTTTCACCATTTGGATATATTTAATAAATCTGAAATTTATCAAACTTGCTCGTTTCTTCACCTTTTTGCCTCATTTTTCCTATAACTTCACAATTCTTTGCGAAATAGGTCAATAATCAATTATATAGCAATTAGTATCATAAATGCAATCAAAACAACAGAAAATCATATCAAAATGAGCATGAATTTGATGCAAATATGACCCTAATCATCCCCCCCAAACTAGAGTATTGCTCGTCCTCGAGCAATGAAACGACAAAATAAGGGGAATAATTGCATCAAAATGTGATCCTCATCTTGCTCAATGTCAAGCAACAATATCCCAAACCAATGCTCAACATCACATGCAAAATATGTCAACTTATCAACCATCAATCAAGAATCAAAGAAAATAAGATCAAATCCACTAATCACAATCCTCTCAGGTGTGTTTCACTCGACACTCATGTGTATAGGCTATGACAAATCACTCAATATCACTCTGAACACAAGTATTACCATAGGCTTGCTAATTATCTCAATTCTCCACCACTAGTCAAGTAACTCATCATCAAATCAAAGAGAATTTTTTATTTGGTTGTAGTGTTGGCTATTTGGTAAGGGTGGTGTTGGGACAATCTTAATGTTTTGATTAGATCCCAAAACCCCTTGATGAATTTGCCTAAGTATAGTTCATCAGGATGTTAGTTTCAGGATAGACATGTTAGAATAGAGTTTTCTATTTACAGGTATTCAATTAAGGAGGAACGTGCTGAAGATTGAAGACTGATGGTGACGTCCCAAAAGTCTGAAGTCAGAAGCATCTCCAACCCTGAAGGTCTTCGTCATCCTGAAGATGATCAACCTGAAGCTAAACCTGAGAAACCTGGAAAGAGTCTTGAAGCTGCGTAGAAGCCATCCTGAAGACAACCACTGATCCTGACTATACTGAGTACACTAAGCATGCTCAGGGAGGTCCTTATCAGTGAGGGCACAATGTAATCTTGATCAGGCTGAATGTCTTACTGATGTTCATAAGTCCTGACTTGGGCCTAGTATCAGTTTACCTGATACTTGTAAGTCCCGAGACCCAAAGGTTACACGTGCAATGGAAGTCTGAGAAACAAAATGAGTGTCAGTGTCTCCAACATAAGTCAAACATTTATTCTGAGCAAAGAACTAGGAACTCAGAGTTATAAATGTACGAGGATCAGTAAAGTCAAAGTCGACAAACTAGCCGTTGGACAAACGACCAGTAAGGAGACGACACGTATGTACGGAGACTGTGCACATTTAATGTTTCTCAGAGGTGTAGGGGGCGGTTTGGATTTTTGCCATACTAGGTATGGGTCTTGTCAGACAAGGACAACCAGGACCTGCACCTACCTAAAATAGGAAGGTTTGAAACGGATCTCCTCCAACGGATCTATTTCAAACCTCCATATAAATACAGAAGACCTTGCTCCCATTCAAGGTTACGGGAAATTTCCAAGCGAAAGTATTCTCAAGATTCCAAGCACTCAAAGCTGATTTGAAGCAACACTCTGAAGTTTTAAATTTCCCTAGTGTTGTAGTAGGAATCCATTCTGTATTTTGCTTAGAGTGTTGATCCTTTCATTAGATTTTCTTTGTTAGAAGGATAAGCACACAATAGTTGGAAACGTGAATATCAAACCCCTCAACTTGTGAGTTGGTTGGTAGGAAGGACTGGGACTTGTAAAACGCCAGAGGTTGATTCCTTAGAGAGGAAGAAGGCTACTCGTGTCCCTTGGCACGTAAAAATCAAGTACCTATCTTCAGTGGTAGAGGGTAGCTTCCTGTTCAATCAGGTCGTGGACGTAGGAGTTGGTTATCTCTGAACCATGTTAAAAATGTCCCTTTGTGCTGATTTACTTTCTTGCTCAGGATCATATTGTCATCATACTAAACTGAGCATACTTGCATTGTTTTCAACCATCAGGACTGATTCTTCATCCTGATCATTAAAACTGTGCACCAGCCTTAAACACATTTTCCTAAGCAATACTGATAAGTTTTCAGAAACTAAAATGAGTAGAAACTTAAGGGCTCACATTCCGCACTAACTCTAGCTTACTGAGATAGCTATCCAATTGACTTGCTTCCGAGCTGTCAGTAGGTGGGTTATCTCTGCTAAGCTTTTGAGAGCACATTCTGACTTGGCCTATTTAGTTCATTGCTGATCTATCCCTGCTACCCCTGAGGACCCTCAGTTTAACTGAACATATCAGGATCTTCCTGACTAAGTCTAAAAGAGCATTTTCCTGAACTTTTGGGAAAATCTGACATCAGTGTATTCCCCCTCATAACTGATTTACTCATTTCGGGACCAACAAGTGGTATCAGAGCAGTGGTTTAAAAGACCACTGACTTTGTTTACCACCAGTTTCTGAGGAGAAACTTTTGGTGGTCAACTGAACTGATCTATTTCTGAAAACTTGCATATCATAGCATCTGGTTCTAAGTGCCTTGAGGGCAATCTCCCTGAGTTCTCAGTTGATAAATATGATTATTAGAAATTCAGGGTCCTTGCACATCTCTACTCCATTCACATTCATGACGAATTGATCTACCACCTGGCCCGTGTCTGGATATGTCCCAGTTCCAAATGTCGAAAATGAGCTTGTGGAGAGGTCCGCGCTTACTGCTGATCAGGTTAAGCAAATCAGACTGGATAATATTGCTAAGAACATTATACTCCACACTGTTTCTTTGAGAATTTGGTCAGGCTGATGCATCTGAAGACAGCTAAGCAGATCTGGGATCCCCTGGCAGAGATGAGTGAGGGTTATGTGAAGATAAAAGAGAACAAGCGTGATCTGGCTATCAGGAAGTTCGAGGCATTCAGGATGCTTGATGGAGAATCCATCGATCCGATGGAAACACGTTTCATTAAGATGATGAACGAGCTGGCAACCCTTGGGAAGAAGTTTCCCAAGAGGGAGGTGTCTTCTAAAATCCTTAATTGTCTCCCTGAAAGATGGGATACAAGAGTGATCTTACTGAAGAACACTCAGGATCTTACAAACGTTCCTTACTCTCACCTCTTCTCAGATTTAAAGGCTCTGAAATTCAACCTCGATAAGAGGAAGATGAAGGGTGCAGTCAGTGAGGACGTGACTGAGGAGAAGACACCTGAGAAGGAAAAGAGTGTGACTCTTAAAGCTACTCCTGAGCATGAGGCTGGAACTAGTTCGAGGTCCCTATAGGAGATGAACATTGACGAGCTAGCCTTGGAGTACAGCCTGATGGCATGAAGATTCAAGAAGCTGAACTCTGGTTTCGGCAGGTATAAGAAGTTTTACACTGACTCTCGTGACCGCAGGTATTCCAGCCCCAGGAGGTCGAGCCCTCGGAGGGAAGAAAGGAGGGGTTCTGACTCCAGGAGAGAAAGAGAGGAGCCTAAGCGCCGGAGAGATGAGAAGAGCTCCAGAAGGAGAGATGATGCTGAGCCCAGAAGATCCAGCTCCAAACCTGAACGATCATCAGGGAGCAGGAGGGAGTTAGCTGAAAAGAGGTACACTGATAAATCGGGTGTTAGTGATGCAGATAAGTGGTATCACTGCAAGAAGACCAGACATTATCAGTATGATTGTCTAGAGCTCAGTGCTCGAGAGAGAGAATATCGGAGAGCCAAAAGGGATCTCAGGGCATCAGATCGGAGAGCAATAATTGCTGAGTATTCCTCAGATTCAGATGGCCCAGGACACCGATCCCCTGAACTCTTCTCCGATGAGGAGTATGATGACCTCTGCCTGATGGCAGATGTTGAGGTATGTTCTTCTGCCTCTTCTCCTTATCACGCACTTAAGCTTAGCTCAGACTCAGCAAGAGATCTCGACCTTCAGCTCGCCTTAGAGCAATTGATGGCTAATTTCTCAAGGCTGTAGGAGTCTCATACTCACACAGTGGAGGTTAATGCACAACTGGTTGGTGAGAATGATCGACTTACTGAGTCTCTCAGAGTTAGAGACACTGAGGAGGCGCTGAGATTAGTGAGCCTTCAGAAAGAGTTTCTTGAGGTCCGCAATAGGAACGATGAAGCTCGAACTGAGATTGAAAGACTCAACGCAATCGTGAGTTCTCTGATTGAGACTCGTGATGTTGATCGGTTCCTAGTTCAGGAACAGTTGGAAGTTGAGCGCATCTATCTCTGCTAAATGCTCGATGCTGAGTTGTACACTCGCCTCAAGGTTGAGCGTGCTGCTTTAGGTCTTGAGAAGACGGCAAGGGAGATTGTTGACCAATAGCTGGTGCTGAAGTACACCACTGAAATTGAGGCCCTGAAAAAGCACAATGCGTATCTTGAGGAAAAGTTGGAGAAGTTACACAAATCTTCCCTAATGGTTGATGAGTTAACAGTTATCTCTCAGCATACCGATGGTGCTAAAGTAGGGTTGGGCTAGATAACTCCAAGAACCTTAAGGCTAAGAAAAAGAGAGCTGCTTCAGGGAGCAACTCTCAGAAGAAGGTGTTTGTCCCTGCCCAAACTGGTGACAATGGGCCAAGTGTTGCTCACCAGGATAAAGGCAAAGGGAAGGAGAAAATGCCCACTGAACCTGTCAGGCAACAGGCTGAGGGACCAAGGCCACAACCTAAGGGAAAGGCCAAGGTTCCTCACCAGGAGCCGAGGAAGAAGGATCAAGGGAACCCCAAGGCTCAGCCTAGGAACCCTCAGGCTGCAAGGAATTCCGCCCCAAGTACCTCTCAGGCTCAGCCTAAGAATACTCAGAGTGGAAGGAATTAAGGCCAGAGGAGGCCTCAGGTAAGGCCAAGGAATACTGAGGTCCGGAAGCCTCAGGCAGGGCACAGGGCCCATCAGGAACGTCCTAATCCCCCGAGGAGAAGGACTGACTGGGTGGTTCCTGAAGGGCAACGGAGACCTAACTCCAATAACGCTCAGGTCAGACCTCGTGTGCCTAGAGATCAGGCTCGAGCAGCTCCTTCTCAGGACAGACCTCAGCCCGATGCACCCAGGCCAAAGAGGAACAGGAGGTCAGCCCCCACGAAGAAATCCATGGCTCCGGAACCTCAGGCTGACACCCATACACCCTCAACTTCCAAGGCACCTAGGATGAAAAGGACTGTGTATGTTGATATTTCAGGGAGACATGTTTACACTTCTGATGCCATCAGAATTGTTAAACAAATCTGGATCCCGAAGGGTATGGCTGACACTGTAGGACCCAATACTAAATGGGTACCTGAGGCCTGATTCTTTTCAGGTCGCTGCAGGCTATAAGAAGAGAAAGGAGGATCCGTAGAAGGATTGGTACCTGGATTCAGGCTGTTCTAGGCACATGACCAGATTTCGTGATCTCTTTCAGGATTACGTAACTCAGGATGGCCCGCAGGTTACCTTTGGTGGTAACTTTAAGGGTTTCACTAAAGGGTTTGGTACTCTTGTAGTTGGTTCTGTAAAAGTGCTTAATGTATCCTATATTGAGGGTCTTAGGCATAACCTGCTTTCGGTCAGTCAATTTTGTGACCATAGTTTTAGTGTAGAATTTACCTCGAATATATGCCTTGTGAAAGATAAATCTACACTGCACGTTCTTATTACAGGTGTCAGGAGAGGCAACGTATATTTTACTAACTTTAAGAGCAGCTCTCCTGAAACTTTCTTGGTCGCTAATAGTTCCTCCGAACTCAGTTGGCTTTGGCATAAGCACTTGAGTCATCTTAACTTCAAGTTTATTAACAAAATTTCTCGACTTTCTCCTGTAGAGGGTCTACCAAATGAAGTTTTTAGCAAAGACCACGTGTGCGGAGCATGTCAGGAAGGCAAGCAAACCAAAGCTTCATTCAAGGAGAAAAATGCCTTCTCAACTGACAGAGTGCTTCAGCTCCTGCACATGGATCTCTTTGATCCGATTACTCCTATCAGCATGAATGGTAGGAAATATACCCTTATTGTTGTTGATGATTATTCCATGTACACATGGGTTATTTTCTTGCTGAACAAGAAAGAGACTCAGGTCAAGCTGCCTGAGTTACTCAAGAAGTTGAGTACTGAACAGGGTCAGAGCATCGTCAGGATCAGATCAGATTGGGGAGCGGAGTTTATTAACTCTATTATAACTAATTTTTGTACTGACCTTGGCATTGGTCATGAGACTTCTGCAGCTAGGACTCTGCAGCAGAACGGAGTAGCTGAGAGAAGGAACTGGACCCTGAAGGAAGCTGCCCGGACCATGTTGGCTGAGTTAGGACTGCCTAAGAAGTACTGGGCTGAAGCAATCAACACTGCTTGCTACACTCAAAATCTATCTATGCTGAACAAACAACATGCTCAGACACCCTATAAAACGTAGAACAAAGGGAAGCCTCGCATCTCCTATTTCCATATTTTTTGGTGTAAGTGTTTCATGCTGAACAATGGGAAAGACCAGTTGAAAGCCTTTGATAGCAAGTCTGATGAGAGAGTGTTCTTAGGATACTCCTCAGTCAGCAAAACCTTCAGGGTGTACAACTGTCGGACCCTTTGTGTGGAGGAAACACCTCATGTTGTGTTTGATGAGATTGCATCAGCGCGTAGAAAATAGGTTCCAAGTCCTGACACTGAGGGGGTTACCAAGAGGGTGACGAGACTGAGCCTGATGCAAAATCCTGAATTCAAGGTCAAGTTTGTGCATGCTCCCAAGGGATGGGATGATGATGACGATCAGGATGGACCTCAGGCCAACCCTCAGCAAGCCCCAGCCTCGGAGAATGTTGAGTCTCAGATGGAGGCACAGACTCAACTTGAGGTAAGGACTGTCGGTGATGATGCTTCTGCACCTGAGACAGTTAGTGATTCCAACTCTGTAGGGGTAACAATGTCCCTGACATTGGACAACCCTCAGGGAATGACTCAGCGTCCCCTGTTCTTGCTCGTTCCTCTTCTTTGCCTATTATTGTCGAGACTAATGTTTCAGGATCAGGCGAGGGAACGTCAGTAGCTGCTCCCAGCACTCTGGTTAGCAGGAGGAATCGGTGATATCAATGATGAATTGGTGATATAAAAAAGGGGTAAATTGTTGGGACAATATTAATGTTTTGATTAGATCTCAAAACCCCTTGATGAATTTTCCTAAGTATAGTTCATCAGGATGTTATTTTCAGGATACACAGGTTAGAATAAAGTTTTCTATTTACAGGTATTCAGTTCAGGGGGAACGTGTTGAAGATTGAAGACTGTTAGGATTTCTGTGTTAGATGTTTTGATGATATAATAAACCAATCAGCTTGTAATAGGACCA
>JAPKLY010000293.1:562570-598913 GCA_026898435.1 Prunella vulgaris
GCACTACTTTCAAAATCAGACTACTTCAAGTAGTCTGCTGGTTTTCTTAATAAGCCGAATAATTTGAAAAAGGTTTTTGAATACTTACAAGTCTATTCAACCCCCCCTTCTAGACTTGTTCAAAGGTATTCTTCCCTAAAAACCTGCCTTTGGGACCAACAAGTGGTATCAGAGCAGTGTTTCCAATAGACCACAGCCTGAGAAAGCTCTTGGTGGTCACCTGGACAGATCCCTGAAAATCTGCTTTTAGAAAATTTTGTGTGCTTTTTATCTAATCACTTGCAGATATGTCTTCCTACAAAAAGAGTGGATCCAAGACAAGGAAGCTGCCTGAATTCTCCATAGAGGATTATGATTACTGGAAATTCAGAATGGAGAATCACCTTGGAGCCATTCATGATCGGATGTTAGATGTTCTGGAGGAAGGGCCAATCAAGTTCTTCTGGGAAGGAGTAAGCGATGGCAAGACTCCAGAAGCTGAAATCAGTGAAAGAAGGAAGATAGAGAAGAAGAAGAGTGAACTAAATGATGCTGAAAGGAAACTCTTCAACCTCGATCAAGTGGTCAGAACAGAAATCATTGAGACACTCTCCAAAGAATATATAGAGAAAATCAAGACGTGCAGAACTTCTAAGGAGATGTGGGAGAAACTCTCCTTGATGTGTGAGGGACAGATCAAATCAAAGAGAACAAGCTTCAAGCTGTTCTACATACCTTTGACACATTTAAAATGAAAGCTGATGAAACCATTGATCAGCTAGATATGAGGCTGACAAACATACTGAATAAGGCAAGCTCCTTAGGAAAGGATTACTCGGAGAAAGAGATTAATAACAAAATTCTGAGATCTCTTACTCCTAGATGGAGAGTGAAGGTGACAGTAATTAAAGAGACAAAGAATTTATCTGAGATGAGTCATCATACACTGCTATCTCATCTGAAGGCACATGAGTTCGATATCCAAGAAGAAGATCAAGAAGATGAGACTCCAACTTCATCAGTCACAAAGAATGTTGCTTTCTCTGCTGCAGCTGATAGTCAAGAGAAGTTCTCTGCTCCAGAGGACATGAGCTTAAAGGAGCAACTTGCTTTATTGACCAAGAAGTTTGACAAGATGTCAAACAAGTTTCAGAAGTATAGATCTCATTGGAAGAAGAATAAGCGTGATTCTTCCAGAAGATACCAGAAGTCATCTGATGCTAGAAGACCATCAGATGAACAGGAGACCAGATATAAGTCTCCAGAGAGAAGGAGGGAACCAAGTCCCAGAAGAGGAGGAGATGGTGTCTGTTTCACTTGCAACAAGCCAGGACATCTCAGTTATGATTGTCCTCAGCTTACCCCAAGGGAGAGAGAAGAGAAGAGGATCAAGAGAGATCGCAGGTTCGCTGATAAGAGACCTCTGCTGGTAGAGGAGGAGAAGCAGGACATCAGCTCATCCTCATCCTCATCTGATTTTGAATCAGAGGATGATATTTGCCTCATGGCTAAGGTAGAAGAGGTAAATTCTCCTACTCCCTCTGTTAGCTCATCTTGCTCCTCTACCTATTCTATGGAGTCAGATATACACAAGTTGTTATCTGATCTCAAATCCTCCTTAAAAGTCTGTTCTAAGCTGGAAGAGGAGAACTCAAGTCTGAAAGCTGAAGTTTTAAGCTTGAGACAAGATCTGGAAAGTGCTAGACTACCAGTGATATCCTATGACTCACAAGCTAACAAGTCTGCTGACTTAATAGCAAAATGTGAAGAACAGGAGAAGCTGATAGAAAAGCTACTTTCTGAGAACACTGTCTTAAGTGAAGAACATAATCTGCTGACAGCTAAGTTCGATGAACTCTTCAAGCAGAATGAACTGATAACCAAAAATTCACAGCAGCTTCAGCTGAAAGTGGATCAGCTGACTAAGGCAAAAAATGACGTGTCTGAAATAGCTGCATCCTCACAAACTGTGAATGATAAAAGGGGTCTTGGTTATCCCAAACCCAAACCACAAAAGAAGAAGAAAGGTGACAATGGATTAATTAGGGATCCTCGAAAGGGTAAAGGGCCAGCTGTGCCTGCATCTGGATCAGAAGGGCAAAAGAGCAGAGGGACAGAAAAGGTCCCAGCTGGACAGAAGAACTCCAAAGCTCAGAAGTCTGCTGGTGATCAAAAGGTTACAGCAGAGCAGAAGAGTACTAAAACTCAGAAGCATGCTGACAATCAACATAAGTCCAAAGCTCAGAAGCCTCGAGATCAGAAGAGGAATCCAAGTCATAGCTCAGCTAAGACAAGGAGACCTCAGCAGAATCAGCAGAAGAATGATAAGCCTGGGTCATCTCAGCAGAGTAAACCAAGCGAAACAGACCTCAGCCCTGGGTTACTTTTAATGTAACCAAAGTAGGCAAGCCTTCACCGGCTAAAGTTTATGAGTCATTCGGAGGCTCAAGTCGAAATTATCCTTTTGAGCAACCTACCTACAAACCTGCTGTTATCACTCATCGCCCCAGAAAAGATCCTCTGAGGGAGATGATTTTTGTGGACAAATATGGTAGAAGGTTGAGATCGCCTAAACCTCATAAGGATGATCTCTACCTGTGGATCCAGAAAATCGATACTAACCAATCAGGACCCAAAGATAGGGTACCTAAAGCCTGAGTTTTAATTTCAGGTTAACTCTAGCCCAATAGAAAGAGGAGAAGCCAAGGGCCATGTCTGGTACATTGATAGCGGTTGCTCGAAGCACATGACCTTTGAGAAGCATCTTCTCCAGAACTTTATAACGCTGGATGGGCCTAGAGTTGTGTTCGGTGACAATAATTTTGGAGTCACCAGAGGAGTAGGCACCCTGCTGATCAAAGGAACAAGAGTTGAAGAAGTCTACTATGTAGAGGGACTCATGCACAATCTTCTGTCTGTATCCCAATTCTGTGACAAGGGATATTCAGTAAGATTCTCTAAGAACTCTTGTCTTGTTATTAATGATTTAAATGAGCAGGTGCTACTAACTGGCCTCAGAAGAGGTAATATGTATCTCGCAGATTTTGCAAGCTGTCCAGCTGACTCTTGTTTGGTTGCTAAAAGCTCACTAGAGATCAGCTGGCTCTGGCACAAGAGGTTAGGTCATCTGAACTTCAAGACTCTCAACAAGGTTGCAAGGAAGGGTCTAGTCAGAGGTCTACCAAATGAGGTGTTTGCATCTGAGCAGAAGTGCGATGCCTGTCAGAAAGGGAAGCAGACTAAAGCCTCATTCAAAGATGTGCAGAGTACTTCAACAACGAAAGCACTACAGCTGCTTCATATGGATTTGTTTGGACCTGTCTCACCTCTTAGTTTCAGTGGAAGGAAGTACACACTGGTGATTGTTGATGACTATACAAGATTCACTTGGGTAGAGTTCTTGTTCAAGAAGAATGAGACTATGGTCAAGATGCTGGAGTTGTTCAAGAGGATTCAGAAGGAGTTGGACCTCAGCATAGTCAGAATCAGAAGTGATAAAGGTACTGAGTTTCTTAACTCTGTTGTTTCTGACTATTGCAGGGATAATGGTATTCAGCATGAGACATCAGCTGCCAGAACACCTCAGCAAAATGGGTTAGCTGAGAGGAGAAACAGAACCCTCAAGGAGGCAGCAAGGACTATGTTAGCTGAATATCAGACTCCTAAAAGATTTTGGGCAGAAGCCATCAACACTGCCTGCTTCATCCAAAATAGGTGTCTACCAGTCAAGAGACATGGGAAGACTCCTTACGAAATGTACAAAGGTAAAACTCCTAACCTTTCCTCTGTCCATAATTTTGGGTGTAGGTGTTTCATCCATGACAATGGAAAGACTGAGTTAAAAACTTTTGATGCTAAGGTTGCTGAAGGAATATTCTTAGGATATTCTGGAAGTAGCAAATCCTATAGAGTCTTTAATAAAGTCTCTCTCTGTGTGGAGGAGACACCCCATGTTGTATTTGATGAATCTTTTCATGAGTACAGCAAGGAGAAGCTAGCAGAAGAGGTGGATCAGCTGCATCTGTCAGATAAGCCAGATCTGATTAAGGTAGTAATACCTAGGATAGATTCAGATTCAGATTCAGATGATGAGCCCAAATCAGCTGATAAATCCTCATCAGCACCAGATGATGGTACTTCGACTCCTGACACTAACCAAGGGGGAATTTCAGACAAGACCCAAGAGGAGCAGACTATGGCACCTCAAAGGGGCAAGAAGACATTGTCTGATTTCCCAGCTGAACAGATTCTAGGAGATCCAAGTGTAGGTGTTCAGACCAGAAGAAAGCTAAACTTAGGTGCTCAATTCAGCTGTTATGTGTCTCTGATAGAACCCAAGAATATCCATGAAGCTCTTGAAGACCCAAACTGGATTGTAGCTATGCAAGAGGAGCTAAATCAGTTTGCGAGACAAGAAGTTTGGACTCTAGTGGAGAGGCCCAAACATCAGAAGGTCATAGGCACTAAGTGGGTATTTAAGAACAAAAAGGATGAAAATGATGTAGTGGTTAGAAACAAGGCAAGGCTAGTAGCCCAGGGGTATTCACAGTCAGAGGGGATTGACTATGATGAGACATTTGCTCCTGTGGCAAGACTAGAAGCCATTAGATTGTTTCTGGCCTACGCTGTTTTCAAAGGGTTCAAGGTATATCAGATGGATGTCAAGTCAGCGTTTCTGAATGGAATCCTGGCAGAAGAAGTTTATGTGGAACAGCCACCAGGATTTGAGATTGGGAACAAGGTTTATAGGTTGCAGAAGGCTTTATATGGACTAAAGCAGGCACCTAGAGCCTGGTATGATACTCTATCACAGTTCCTACTGGATAGTGGATTCAGTAAAGGAAAGATAGACAAAACCTTGTTCCGAAAGGAAGACGGAGATGATATCCTCTTAGTGCAGATCTATGTGGATGATATCATCTTTGGCTCCCCCAACAAGCTGATGTGTGATGAGTTCAGCAAGCTGATGACCAGCAAGTTTGAAATGTCTATGATGGGGGAGATGACTTATTTCCTTGGACTGCAGGTGAGGCAGATGTCCAATGGAACTTTCATTAGCCAAGCTAAGTATGCCAAGAATTTGATTGAAAAGTTTGGAATCAGTAGCAGCAGAGAAGCTAAGATTCCAATGATGGCAAACTTTAGCATGGATCCAGATGAGGCTGGTGAGAAAGTAGATCAGACACAATATAGGGGACTTATTGGTTCTCTGCTGTATCTCACTGCCAGCAGACCTGATATCAGCTTTGCAGTTGGGGTGTGTGCAAGGTTTCAGGCAAATCCTAAGAAATCTCATCTGGAAGCAGCAAAGAAGATTGTAAAGTGTATGAAGGGTACTTACAATCTAGGCCTCTGGCACCCAGCTGATGACAACTTTCAGCTGAGTGGGTACACAGACTCTGACTATGGAGGGTGCAAGATTGATAGGAAATCAACCTCTGGCACATGTCAGTTTCTGGGAAGTAAGCTGATATCTTGGTTCTCCAAGAAGCAGACTTCAATAGCTACTTCTACAACAGAGGCAGAGTACATGGCTGCTGGTAGTTGCTGTTCTCAGCTGCTCTGGATCAGACAACAGCTGAGGGACTACCATGTGATCACAGAAGAGATACCCATCTTCTGTGATAGCACAAGTGCAATAGCCATTACTCAGAATCCTGTTCTCCATACTAGATGCAAGCATATGGACATTAGACATCATTTTCTTCGGGATCATGCTGAAAAGGGCGATATCAGGATGGAGAAGATTCATACGGAGAAGCAGAGAGCAGATGTGCTTACCAAACCCTTAGCAGAGGTAAGATTCAGAGAATTAGTAGCAGAGTTAGGAATGATAGATGGAGGAGCAGTTCTTTAGAAAGAACGTTTTTGGGTAAACGGGTAGTCAGCTGGTACCCAGCTGAGGACTATTCTGCTGAAGTAATCGGCTGATCCTCACATCAGCTGATCTGGTATGTCTACTTATTCTTTCCTTTCTTTTCTCTATCTTGTTATGTCTAACTTGATACAGGGATAAGTTATGATAGTCAGACAAGGCTACTTTGCTTTAGCTGGTCCATATCAGATGATATCAAAGACCCAGATGAGCAGAAAAGATTTTTATGAGGATCGCTCTTATCAGCTGACTTTTCCACGTCAGCTTTCCGATAAGTATTTCTATGATCTTTATGTCGGTTTTAAAATCTTATTTTATTTATCAAATCGTTTCAAAAATTTAATAAATCCCTAATTTCTAAAATTATTTTTGAAAATTGGCAATCAAATCTTTTCTTTTACGAAAATTTGGGAATTTATTACCTTTTTCAAAATAAGGTGTCAGTTGTAATTAATTTAACACCGCCTAAATCTTCTCAAAAAGTGCTTTCATCATTACCTTTTTCAAAAAGGCGAATCCTTTGAGGCTGTCAAAACCTTTCGAAATCCTGACACCCACGCATCACCTCCAAAATTCTCAAAGGTCATTTATTCTGGACCTTTGATTTGTGTGATGCAAGATACAAATCTACGATCAAAACTGATCGGTTTTAATTTTTGGAAAAACTGCTCATATCTCTCGATACTTATATATACCCCTTAACCTCTTTCTGAAAACTTCTGTTCCTAAATATTTCTGCCCGAAGTATTCCTGCATACTATTCTCTCTACACTCAAACTCTGTTTTGAAGGTATGGCATCTAAGGCAATGCAAAAACTCTTCAAGGAAAAGATGTACACAGAGATGTGTGTCGATTTCGACACGACTAGGGTTCCTGAAATCAGAGAAATCCTAAACCTTCTCCAACTTCAAAATCTTCGAACCTTCATCTCCATGACCCCCCCTGACCATAAAACCCTAAATTTCTATGCCTTCCAATTCCTTCTTAGGGCCCAGTTCAGCACAGACTCCATCGGCTCCTTGGTTGATGAAGTAGCTGTTGTTATCTCCAAGGATGCTGTCGCTGATATCTTTGGCCTATCCTCCACTGGTGTCCAACCTCACAAATATAAAGAAGCCGACTACCTGGAAACTTTTAAGTTAATGGCCAGGAAGAGTCATAGGGACACCACCACGAATTTGAAGAAATCCATGCTGAGGAGGCGTTTACGATTCCTGATGGATGTGGTGACCAAGGTCATCTTGGAGGAACAGGGGAGTTTGGACGCCATTACCAAACTCCGCCTGAGTGTGGCGCGTAGTATTCTTGATGGGGTGCAAGCAGACTGGGTAAGTCTGCTATGGTTCCGCCTGGAACAGGAGTCCAAGAGGTGTACGGTGAAGGAAGTGGGTGGACAACAGGTTTATGGCTTCAAATCCAAGTGCTCCATGGCCACCAAGATAACTATCATCCTGGATCATCTGCTGCCCCAGCATGAGTGGGATGAGGAATGGGTTGTTGAGTACAACCACACCAAGTTCTTGAAGGGAAGTAACTTGGACGTTATTGGGCCAGCAGATTCAGACTCCTTAGCTGATCCTGTAGCTGCTGCCCCTGGTCCTTCTGCTGGTCATAAGAAGAAGCAGAAGAGGAAGGCTTCAAAGCCTGCTGGAGGGGATAAAAAGAAGAAATCTAAGAAGGAAACCACTCCAGTTCAAAGGAAGCTTTCTTTTGATTCAGATGAAGAGGATGATACTGCTGTGTTAAGCAGTCTGAAGAAGAAATCTTTAGCAGAGAGGGCCACTCTGCTGGTTGACGAGTCTTCTGATGAAGAAGAAGAGCAAGCTGTGGAAGAATCAGCTGAGAAGGCTGAATCAGATGAGAATTCTGGATCTGACTCTGATGGAGATGAAGAGGAGTCCGAGGAGAGGGAATCAGCTGAGCCCTCAGTTGCTGAGACTGAAGTGCTACATTCCTCTAGAGATGCTCCATCAGCAGAGACACCTTTAGCTGCCTCACCTATTAGATCAGCTTCACCTTCTTCTCTCTCTGATCCTTCCCTACATTCCACCCCAGCTGATCCCACACCTTCACAAATCCCAATCGGCAATGAACCAGAGGAGATAGCTACCTCTGGTGAGCCTTCAGCTATCCCCAAACCCTCTCATCCTAAACCTATCAACCTTGATGACCCCAACTCCCCCTCAGAAATGGCCAAACAAGCACGCCTATCTCACCATCGTTCAAAAGGGCCTCTTGAATGAGCGATGATTATTTCTGCCCTTGCCCATCTTTCCCTCTACATTCCCGAACTCAACCCTTATCCAGCCTACCAGGACATACTTGCTGATGGGCTTGCCTGGGCGCAAGCAAGAGAAGGGTCAGTCACATTCTTTCTGGCCCTAATAAAGGAGATGGGAGAGGCAGCATTTACTGAATGGGAGGAAATTTTGATGGAGGCCTTGGAGGTTAAGGCTCCATCTCAGCTGACGACCCCTAAAGGGCTGAGGAAGGTGGCCCGAGCTCTGTTGCTCAAGGATGGGGTGGCACTGGATTGCCCTGAAACAGCAGAAACTTAATTTATTCCTCCAGCAGCGAGCTTTGAGATCTCCCCTGCTGATCAGGTAACTCCTGCACTTTTGGATCAATTGAAAGGATATTTTGATGACCACATCAGGGAGGTCAAAGCTACTCTTCTTGCTGCCAAGTCTGCTGCCCCCTCTATGATTGAAACTCATGTTCATCAAGTCCTGCTGGACCATCGCAACAAGCTGAAGGAAGCTATGGAGGACAGCTTGTATGCCACCCGGATTGAATTCTTCAATACTCTCCAGAACTTCAAGGCAACTGCCAGGGCTTTCAATGATGATGCATCTGCTTCTCTTGCTGCTGAGTCTGAGAGATTCAGATTGGTCTCCGAAAGGTTGGAAGGACAAATTACTGAGTGCAAACACGGTCAGGAGGACCTTAAAGCTGTTGTGGACAACCTTCCTACTTCTCTACCCTCTGCTGCAGTTATTGATGATATCAAAAAGGGGGAAGAGAAGAACTCAGCTGCTATTGCTGCCTTGCAAGCTGAGATAGCCTCTCTGAGAGCTCTTCTGGTGGATAATCAAGGAGTTCTATCTGCTAGGATAGAAAATGTTGAAGATTACATCAACACCAGAAAGATGGCCGCTCAGAAGACTCAGGAGCTGAGAGATCAGAAATTGGCTGAGACATTGCAGAAGCAAGAAGTTGTTGCTGAAGAAAGGGAAAAGAAGAAAAGAATTATGAACGCTGAATTGGAGGAGAAGCTGGCTAAGGAGTTGCAGCTAGCTGAGAAAGAAACCCCTGAGGAGAGGAGGAAGAGGCAGGAGAGAGAGATTAATGATGAGCTTGAGAGGAGATATCAGAGGAAGCTGAAGAAGAAGGGGAAGGCAGTCGCTCAAGGCAGCAGGACTAGGAGTGGAAAGTTCATCAGAGATCCAAATGAGTCTCTAGTTGATGGACCAATTGATATGTTCTATAATCAATTGTCTGATGAGCTGGTGGATCTCTGGAAAACTATTAAAGCCAAAACCATGATCCACTTCTATGTCCTCAGAGGAAAAGATACCAGAGGAGAAAGAGAGAAAAATGCTGAGTTCAGAGACTGGTTGAAGGAGACTTTTCCCAAGTTCTTCAGATCTATCACAGAAGAGATGCTTAAGGTAGAGGTTCAACCAGAGTTGCCAGAGATTGAGTATCTTCCAACCCCAACTGATGAGAGTGGGAAGATAGATTGGGTGGAAATTAGGAAGCATTGGCTGCAGATCACTCAACTCTTTCATCAACTTTCTGACAACTCCCTGCCAGCTTTGAAGGAGATAGAGAAGAGATTCCTGGACTGGTTGCAAGTTCCTCTCAGCAGCAGAAGACCTCTCCTCATGTAATAGTCCAGCTGAGTCAGCTGATGATTAGGTATCTTTATGTCTGATTGTTCTTTCTCTTTTGATTATTAATAAAGCTTTATGATTCCAGACAACTACTTGTTGTCAGCTGCATTTTGATTCTATCTAAAAGATCTTACTTAAAGATCTTCTTTTCAGTCCTATGTTGATCTTGATTGTAATTGAATATGTTTATCTGTTGAGATCAGCTGAGTTGGTTTAGATATCATCAAAAAGGGGGAACTTGTTAGGATTTATGTGCTAGATGTTTTGATGATATAATAAACCAATCAGCTTGTAATAGGACCAGCTGAACATGTTAGTCAGCTGACGAGTAGTTAGGATTAGATAGGTTCAAGTGAGGGGGAACCTACCTTGCTGCCTAGAAGATCCGAAGCTATCATAGAAGAGAAGACCAGCTGAGACCTTGTGGACTTAGCTGACTTTAGAAGACAGAAGTTTTAAGCAGCTGACACTGGAGCATCGAGAGCAGATCATCAGAGAAGTTAATATCAGCCGTTAGCTGAAGAGAAGATCAGCTGATATCAGAAGATTAGTAGATCAGCTGAGAGCACGTCGCAGACAAGACAAGGACCATGGATAAAAGACGTATCCAGACGAAGTCAAGAAGACCAGTTGAGGTGCACACCAGCAGACTTGCACATCAGCTGAGGTCCAAGTATCAGCAAACTGATACACCAGCTGACGAGACAGATCAGCTGAGGTTTTGTGCTCGGCCCAGATTCTTCGGAATCAACTTTAAGGGTTGACTTGCGACATAAAAGGAAGATTCCCAGAATGGATGATCAATCAATCAAGGGGACAAACTTAATTGATTGAAGATCGCGAAGATTGACGGGAATCAAGAAGGGAATTCAATCAATCACAATGAATGATTGAATACGAGATTATAGGATCTCAGATTTCTAGTCCATTCCAACGGCTAGTTATTTGACCCTATAAATTAGAGTAATAGTGATAATTTCAGTATTGATTCACACGCATATTAAGCTAGCCAATACTCTGTCAGTTTTATCACTTACGCTCAAAAACACCATCCATACTTATCCTTTGTAAAAGCTTTGTAGAAGCTGTGAGAAGTCAATTGCAATTATAGCATTGACAAGTTGTAAAGAGAGTAGTACTCTCAAACTGTGTAAGTAAGTGAGTAAGTAAGTTAGTGGAGAGCCCCTCAAGTCCAAGTTGGATTGGTGAGAGTGGATGTAGGACAGTTGGTCCGAACCACTATAAATCCCCTGTGTCTCTTTGTTTTCATTTTGTTCTTAATTGTGCACATCACCTAAAAGCTGATTTTCATTCAAAACGTTTCCGCACTATTCACAGCGCACTACTTTCAAAATCAGACTACTTCAAGTAGTCTGCTGGTTTTCTGAATAAGCCGAATAATTTGAAAAAGGTTTTTGAATACTTACAAGTCTATTCAACCCCCCCCTTCTAGACTTGTTCAAAGGTATTCTTCCCTAAAAACCTGCCTTTGGGACCAACAAGACTGATGGTGACGTCCAAAAAGTCTGAAGTCAGAAGCATCTCCAACCCTGAAGGTCTTGGTCATCCTGAAGATGATCAACCTGAAGCTAAACCTGAGAAACCTGGAAAGAGTCCTGAAGCTGCGTAGAAGACATCCTGAAGACAACCACTGATCCTGACTAAACTGAGTACACTAAGCATGCTCAGGGAGGTCCCTATCAGTGAGGGCACAATGTAACCTTGATCAGGCTGAATGTCTTACTAATGTTCATAAGTCCTGACTTGAGCCTAGTATCAGTTTACCTGATACTTGTAAGTCCTGAGACCCAAAGGTTACACGTGCAATGGAAGTCTGAGAAACAAAAGGAATGTCAGTGTCTCCAACATAAGACAAACATTTATTCTGAGCAAAGAACGAGGAATTCAGAGTTATAAATGTACGAGGATCAGTAAAGTCAAAATCGACAAACTAGCCATGGACAAACGACCAGTAAAGAGATGACACATATGTACGGAGACTGCGCGCATTTAATATTTCTCAGAGGTGCAGGCGGCGGATCGGATTTTTGCCATACTAGGTATGGGTCTTGTCAGACAAGGACAACCACGACCTGCACCTACCTAAAATAGGAAGGTTTGAAATGGATCTCCTCCAACGAATCTATTTCAAACCTCCTATAAATACAGAAGATCTTGCTCCATTCAAGGTTACGGGAAATTTCCAAGCGAAAGTATTCTCATGATTCCAAGCACTCAAAGCTGATTTGAAGCAACACTCTGAAGTTTTAAATTTCCCTAGTGTTGTAGTAGGAATCCATTCTGTATTTTTCTTAGAGTGTTGATCCTTTCATTAGATTTACTTTGTTAGAAGGATCAACACACAATAGTTGGAAATGTGAATACCAAACCCCTCAGCTTGTGAGTTGGATGGTAGGAAAGACTGGGACTTGTAAAACTCCCAGGGGTTGATTCCTTAGAGAGGAAGAAGGCTACTCGTGTCCCTTGGCACGTAAAAATCAAGTACCTATCCTCAGTGGTAGAGGGTAGCTTCCTGTTCAATCAGGTCGTGGACGTAGCAGTTGGTTATCTCCGAACCACGTTAAAAACGTCCCCTTTGTGCTAATTTACTTACTTGCTCAGGATCATATTGTCATCATACTAAACTGAGCATACTTGCATTGTTTTCAACCATCAGGACTGATTCTTCATCCTGATCATTAAAACTGTGCACCAGCCTTAAACACGTTTTCCTAAGCAATACTGATAAGTTTTTAGAAACTAAAACGAGTAGAAACTTAAGGGCTCACATTTCGCACTAACTCTAACTTACTGAGATAGCTATCCAACTGACTTATTTCCGAGCTGTCAGTAGGTGGGTTATCTCTACTGAGCTTCTGAGAGCACACTCTGACTTAGCCTATTGGTTCGTTGCTGATCTGTCCATGATACCCCTGAGGACTCTCAGTTTAACTGAACACATTAGGATCTTCCTGACTAAGTCTGAACGAGCATTTTCCTAAACTTTCGAAAAAATCTGACATTAGTGTATTCCCCCTCATACACTGATTTACTCGTTTCGGGACCAACTGGTGGGATTTTTTTGGATTAAAGTGACTCACAAACTAATGGAGCAAGAGATCAAGACATCTAACTAGAATATCTCTACTCTTCAAAAGATAGGTTGCAAGTGATCAAGTTGCAACACAATTTCAACCCCACAACAATTTTTAACACTTCTTCTTTTCAATCATTTTTTTTAATTTCCTTTTTGTAATTTTGTATCACATTACCAACAAATTAGGCACATAAGATCTTCTTCACAATTTTTTTATTCAACACAACTTTCATCTTCATTTTTTTCCTTCGCATCTTTTTTTTTTCTACTTTCACTTTTCTTCACCATCTCATCCAACAACTTTCTTTTAATGCATATGTTCCCCTCTTATCCTCATGAAAGCTCCACTAGTAATAGGGAAAATAAGACTCAAAACGAAGGATAATTAGGCTACAATCATAGGTTGCCAAAGAGAAAGGTCAAAGGCACAAAATGGCTAATTATGGAATAAATGTCATGGTATGGATAATTTGGCTAAGTGACTCATATAAAATCAAAGATGACCTTAAATCATTTTTGACAACTTATTACAAAGTGTGATCTCAAACAAGACTCATGGCAAGTTCTAGAGCACAATGCATCAAGAGGACCACACAACCAAAGAACATCATCTGTTTTAGAATGAAATGGGAATTAAGCTCAAAAGCTCAAGGGTCATGTGATTGTGACTTGCTTCATTTCTCAAATGTTCATCTCAACTTAACATCAAGCATCAAAGAATCCACACTAAGCATGATTAATCAAACACATGATCATGAAATAGGATCACACTATATCTCACATCACTGAGAACACATTCATCAAGCAATTATCATATCATCAAAACAAACAAGAGCACATTATAAGCTCACAAAAATAAGCAACTAAACTCCATCGATCCAAAGATTAAACATGATCTAGCAATACAAACATAAGAAAAGTTGATGCAAATGGAATTTTGAAAAACGATCATACCCCCCTTCCCAAACTTTTTATTGCTACACAATTAAAAGTTTAGCAAACTAGTGTTTAAAATAGAATTTGCAATCAACAAGCAATCAAGTTCATGCTAGCAATCACACAAATCATCAACTCAATCTTGCAAATCAAGTCAAGTCAATGCTCTAAATGAAATATCTAAAAATATAGTGCGTTGGTGCAATGCAACATGTATAAAAGTACCCCCCAAACTTAGGTTTGCCAAGCAATCCTAAGTTCGAGAATGAGGCCAATGATACCTCCATGTAGCACTAGGCACACGTCTAAGAATTGAACACCCACTTTTAAAGCTCAACGACACCTTTTCTCCATGTAAGCTCACCATTTTCCTACAAAAGTAAACCAAAAGAAAAGATCAAACTACAAACAACTAAAAATAACAAAACAAAAGCACAAACAAAGAATGGGTTGCCTCCCATTTAGCGCGAAGTTTAATGTCTTCAAGCCGAACGGAAAGTTTAAGCTCATCGAAATGGCCAAGAATATTTGTCATCCTTGTTATTATATTTTAATCTCATAGCCTCATAATCAAGGAAGCTCGTATGATTTCTACACCAAACACCAACTTTCCTCTTCCATCTTAACTTGTAAGCACATCCTTTTTCCTCTTTTTTTCTCCTCATTTCAATCCATCCACATTTTCTATGATCAAACATACCCAAGAGAATTTTCAATTCTATCTTATGATCAATTCTATCAAGAGGCATAATGAAGTCACAATAATATCCTTATCATTTAAAGCACAAATGGAAGAGTCTAATGGTTTAGAAATGCTCATTCATTTTTTAGCTCCTCTTCCACTTTCTCTGGATGTTCTTCTTCAATCTTGCTCATATCCATTAGTGGACATTCCTCTACCTCTTCTTCGATAGTAGAATCTTCATCTTTACTTTCATCTCTTGAGTCCTCTTTGTTCTTTTCCTCTTCTTCTTGTTCTTTCTCCTCCACTTCTCCTTGATTTCTATCAATTCTAGCAAGAAAAGTGTCATACTCCATATCATCATAAAGAGGATTAATATCAAAATCAATATAATCATAAAGAGGATTAGCAAAACTCTTAAGATCAGAAGTTTCTTGAACATAAGGAGCTTTGTTCTCCTCATAATCATCATCTTCATCTTCATCCTCTTCCTCTTCACTCTCCTCTCTTTTCACTTCTTCTTGTCTTGCTCCTTCTTCCTCTTGGTCTCTAACGTAACTCACAAAAGAAGTGTTATCACCAACATCATGAATAGATTTATTACAAATAGTGAAAGAAGAACGGAATGAAATTCTTATGAGATCCTTGAGCATCATAGTGTAAGATCAATGTGATGTTATCATCATCCAAATCGTCATTCTCATCAAGAAATCTCCCAACGAGATCGCACACATCTTCTACCAGTTTATCTTCTTCTTCCACTTCTTTCTCTTATATTTGTCTTTCCATCTTCATTTGTTCCTCTTGTTGTTTATTTTCTCTAACTCTTGGAACATGTCATTCAATAGTTTCAACATTGATGTTTGTTGACACTCTTGATAATAAGAAGGAGCTTATGACATGTGAGAACTTTCCAAAGCTTCTTAATACACACATTCATCTCGTGGAATAAATTCTTGACCATAATACTCATCCACATAGCTTGGAGAAATTTCTTCTTGATGGAAGGGCATAGGAGGAGGTGGAGTGTAGGAGCATGTATCTTGATAATGATAATGATGAGAGTAGGGATCGAACTATGCATATAATTGAGGAGGATAAGGATCTTCTTGTGGAAGTGGTGGTTGATATGGAGAATATGGATATTGTTGTGGAAGAGATTGATATGAATGTGGTAGATAGTATGATGATGGTGGACTTGAGTGAGGTTGATATGTATATGATTGAGGAGGATATATGTCTTGTGGAGGATACGAGTATTGGTTGTATCCGTCCATCTTCAATTAAGTTCACTCCTACAAAGATTAGCAAGTATCAACACTCACCAAAATAATTAAGAACAAATAAAAAAACAAAGAAAAGTAAATATAAACATCAAACCAAGCTTAACAAATGATTGTTTCCCAGGCAACGGCGCCAAAAACTTATTTGCCTAATATTGGGTGCAATCACGCAAGTGTACGTGGACGTTGTTGTATTTGGCAATTGACCAAGATAAAATATCTATCACATGGAAACAATGTTTGATAAGTAAGAATTGAGTGTTTAACAAAGGTGCTAAGAAAATTAAAGACATGGTCTTGGGATCTATCAACTAATAGCAAGAAATCAAAGTATCTAACTATCACCTTTGATAAGATGAGCAAGTGTTGGTAGTGTGCATTGAGTATTTCAATTATGGGTTCATTTAACAACTTGTCATTCCTAGCATGCATAAGTATTACTTAAGGTACTAATCAAATCACAAGACTCTATCAAATGCTCAAGATCTCTCTTAAACACCTAATATCTTACTTGATATGTTCTTAGCTCCTAAGCAATTCTCATTGACATAGAAACAATAACACAAACACTTGGTGTGTACAATAATCAATAATGAACATCATTGAATTAACTCAATTCTCATATGTTGCTAACTCAACTAAACTCAAAATATCCAAATGCTTACACCAAAAGTTCAATCAATCATCAAAATAGAGAATTAATACATCAAACTAACACATACATGCATATGATTAACAAGGTATTAAACTACACCATAATCTCCATACACCAATGCAAAAGGAAATTAGCCAATGGCTAATTGGCAAGTACAAACTACAATGAAGCTAATTACAATCATGATTAACATTAAAGTAAGAGAATTACAAGAAAACTTACCAATTGTAGTTGAAATGGAAATGCACTCCAAATACCTTCAAAAGCTAACTTCTAATCCAGAACTCAAAATGATAAATCCTACCGTACAAATGTAGCTAATGAAGAGGAGAATCTAATGCAATGAATGGATTGAAATTCCAACGGTCGGATCGAAAGTAATTGGAAAAATAAGAATATGAATCAAAATGTAACTCACTTGGTAACTTCCCTAATCTCTCTCTAATCTAAGATGAATCTAAACTAATGAAAAGTTATGAAAGTTCTCCTCAAAATCTGATTCAAGGGGTATTTATAGTGCTCCAAACATTAAGACTCATTTGCCCCTCATTAAATGGACGAGAAGATGAATTTGCCCTTAATTTTGCCATTTTCGGACTCTGAGCTCGATCTAAAGTTAAGAGGCGATCGAGCAAGCCAACTCGAGCGCACCTACATGGTTAGTCGAGTGGACCCCTTGGCACAGGGTCAGAAAACTTCCGCTCGAGTAAGGGCTGTTTTTGCTCGAGCAAAGACATATATGTTCTCGGGCAAATTTGTTTTCTTCATATTTTGAGCTCTAGAACTCCGATTGACTCGATTCTTTTTGCGTTACGACCCTCTCTTCAAGCTCTCTCACATGATATATCATTTACACCATTTGAATTGATTTAATAAATCTAAAATTTATCAAACTTGCTCGTTTCTTCACCTTTTTGCTTTATTTTTCCTATAACTTCACAGTTCTTTGCAAAATAGGTCAATAATCAATTATATAGCAATTAGTATCATAAATGCAATCAAAACAACCAAAAATCATATCAAAATAAGCATGAGTTTGATGCAAATAAGACTCTAATCACTGGTAAACTAGGTAGTGGAGCCAATATTGAAGACACTCCTTTGCATGAAGCGGCAACAGATTTGGTCTTGGATTTCTCCATTCTTGCTTTCAGTGAATAAGTGAAATATGTGAAGATGAAGATTTGAAGGTTTGAAGATATTTTTCAATTAGATCATCGTGAATGGGGGATGGAACTCCATCAATTCTCTAAGCTTGCGGGTAACTCGCTAGACTTTCCGTTCCTTTATGGGATCCTCACTCAAAGTTTCCTTTAGACCCCAGATTCTTACAAGCTTGGGTAGCCAGTGTGGGATATTCGAGCTACTACAACTTTGGTTAATTTCTTAATTGGACCTCGAGCTACGTGGACCCGAACTTGATAGGATCCTGATCAGTCCCAAATGGGTATGGGCTAGATCCTACAATTGGTCATGCCACAATAATTTTAAAGTGAAAAGGGATATGGTATTAGTGACTACAATTAATAATATTAGTTGTTGATAAGCGAACTAAAGCGAGCTCATTTGGGATAGCTAACATAATTAAAAGCCTAAAAGGCTAAATAGCTCACCCATAGCTCGTCCCAGGTGGCCAGAGCCATGTCGTCATTCTTTGATCAGTCAATACAACAGTGAGAGAGGAAGCTCGCCCAGCAACTCGCCAATAGCTTGCTCAGAGCCGGAAGCAAGAGACCACTCCCTACCACAAACATGGAACCTTAGAATAACACAAGGCAAGGGAGCTCGCCCTGCTCGGAGTAGAAGTCAGTAGCTATATAGGTGGCTAATAGTAATGTAGTAGGTTAACAACAATGTAATTAAAGCATAATAGTGGGCAGAGAGACAAGTGTAAGGACACTTATCAGTTTATTAAGCTAAGTAAGCTTAAAACATGCCACATATGCACATGCAAAACTATATATATGCCTATTGTACTGGTTTTCTCTCTCTAAGCACATTTTATCCAACAACAAGTCTTACACTACTTTCTCTCTCTACTAATCTTAACTTATAACACAATCTTGATTATTATTTGAGAGAATTCATAGATTAATCCAGCCACATAATTATCCAATTACGAAATTCTTCCAACATTAGTAATTACATCTTGTAGTAAAAAATTCATACTATAAAACTTGTTCATAAAATTTTTGTGTTAAATTATTGGTTTCAAAATGCTCATTGGTATTTCTCTCTATGTCTTCATGTGTTCCTCAAACAAAAATTTGTGTACAGTACTCGAGTTTATGTGAACTAAGTTTCATTAAATATTATTACTGTTATATATAATCACTATTATTGTTATATATATATACTATTACTGTTATAAATTTAATATATTATTATAAGTAATTGTATATATGTATAACAATGACAATAATTATATATTATAATGATATAAGTTTATGTAAAGTGGATTCACAAAAGACGACCAACTCTATGCAGCAATTCATAATGTGTAATGTAAGAATATTTTTAGATATTCATATCCCCCATTTTCCTCATTATCCTTTCATAATAGTGTTGTTTATTGGTTTTAAGTTCATATATTTATTTTTTGTTTCAAAATTTTATCTCCCTTACCGTGTTTGTATTGAATATTGATAAATTCGGATATCAGATTTATCATTTGTGATAATATTTTTGAATTAAAAAGACAAATATATTAAAAGGATATTTGATTGAGATGAACCCTTTAAAATAGCTTAAAAACTATTTAATAGTTTATAATTTTTCTTAAAATATTTGATAAAATAGAATATTTAACAACTTATAAAATTTAAAATAAAAAATCTTAAATTTTCATCACCTCCACCCCACCCTTTACACCACCACGTTCCCCACCTCTACTTTAACATTAAAAATAAATATATCCTATTAAAATTTCAAAAAAGTTTATAAATTATAAATTATATTAACCATTAACAATTTATGAACTATTTAAAAAATAACATACTATAATCTATTAAAGTAACATATAAAATATTTAAAATAAAAGAATGTGTCTGCTGTGTATTTGGGTGCATAGTATGCACCCTTAATTGAATTTCAATTTCATCTATTTCCAATCAATTTCTCTTCTACCAGGGAGACTCCCGTTGAAATCTCTAATTGCAACCCAGCCTTTATCAAAGCCCACCTTATAATAATGTGGACGTTGTCGTGGTGATGTCGGTGATGAGTCCTTCATGATCTAGAGGGAGGTGGGGCATATGAAATATTGTGGGATTTATATATTTTCATCCCTTTTTTTTTTGAAGAAATTAATTTATTTTTAATATACATACATACATACATATATATATATATAATTAGCTCATGCAATGGGATTATATGTGTCAACGTAAATGAGATGCAGTTGTTCATGTGGAATCCTATACACAAAGAACAAATTATAATACCCAAAAAATATCTTATGATACCCAAAAAATATTTTATAATACCTAAAGAATAATTTATAATACCCAATGAATAATTTATAAATGAATAATTGATAAATAAATAAACCCAACGAATAATTTATAATACCTAAAGAACATTTTGTAATACTCAAAGAACAATATATAATACCAAAATAATAATTTATAATATCCAAATTTATAAATGAATATTTAATAAATACATAATTAATAAACAAGTAATACTCAAAGAAGAATTTATATTACCCAAAGAACATCTTATAATACCCAAAGAACACGTTATAATATTCAAAGAATAATTTATAAAAAACAATGAATAATTTATAAATGAATAAACCCAAAGAATAATTTATAATACGTGATATGTCCTAAAAGAACAATTTGTAATTCTCAAAAAATAATATATAATATCCAAAAAATAATTTATAATATCTAAAGAACAACTTATAATATCTATATAAAGAACAATTTAATGATTTCATTATTCGGGTATTATTAATTGTTTTTGGGGTTGTGAGTTGTTCTTGGGGTATTTGTAAATTGCTCTTCAGGTCTTACTTAAATTTAAGGGGATTTTATTCTTTGATTAGTTTATTTTTTAAGCATTCTTGTTGATTTTCAACATCATTATATAAAAAAAGCACACATGTCTATTTTAAAGATTAAAAGTAAAATGTGGATTAATATGAAAATAATAGTACATTTATTTCATAAAAACTTATGAAAAATATCATTTTATAAAGGTAATTTATAATCTTTTGATGTTGCATTTTGAATAATTATTTTTTAATACCCGAATAACAATGGAGTAATACCCCAAGAACAAATCTAAGTAATATCCCAAGGGCAAGTGTAAATAATACCCCAAAGAACATCTTATAATACCAAAAGAATATCTTATAATACTCAAAGAATAATTTATAGTACACAATGAATAATTTATAAATAAATAATTGATAAATGAATAAACACAAATAATAATTTATAATACCTAAAGAACAATTTATAATATTCAAAAAACAATATATACTACCCAAACAATAATTTATAATATCCAATTAATAATTTATAAATGAAAAAATATTAAATAAATAATTAATAAACGAGTAATACTCAAAGAGCAATTTATAATGAACAAAGAACATCTTAAAAATGAATAATTAAAAAATAAATGAGTAAAAAATGAAATAATAATTTATAATACCCGAATAACAATGGAGTAATACCCCAAGAACAAATCTAAGTAATATCCCAAGAACAAATCTAAATAATACCTCAAGAACAAATCTAGATAATGTCTCAAGAACAACTCACTAATACCTCAATTTACTAATACCCCAAGAACAAGTATGGAATACCCAAAGAACAACTTAGTTATACCCCAAGAACAATATATAATACCCAAATAATAATTTATAAATGAATAATTAATAAATAAATAATGAATAAACGAGTAATACTCAAAGAACAATTTATAAATACCCAAAGAACATTTTATAATACCCAAAGAACATTTTATAATACCCAAAGAATAATTTATAATACATAATGAATTATTTATAAATAAATAATTGATAAATGAATAAACTCAAAGAATAATTTATAATACCTAATGAACAATTTATAATATTCAAATAACACCCAAATAATACTTTATAATGTCCAAAGAACAATTTATAAATAAATAATTAATAAACAAGTAATACTCAAAGAACAATTTATAACACACAAAGAACATCTTATAATACCTAAAAACATCTTATAAATACCCAAAGAACATCTTATAAATGAATAATTAATTAAAAAATAATAAATAAATGAGTAAAATCAAAAAAATAATAATTTATAATACCCGAATAACAACTGAGTAATACCCCAAGAACAAGTCGAAATAATACCCCAAGAATAAATCTAAATAATACCCCAAGAACAAGTCTTGATAATACTTCCATTTACCAGGTGGGTTAGCCCACCTGACCACCGGGCTCCTCACTTAAGTGAGTGACCTGGGTTCGATTCCCTTTGGGAACGAATTAGGAGGGGAGATATAAGGTTGGACTTGGCGATATGAAGTGTAAGGAAACTTGGTGAACTAACTTCTAACTATTAACAACTAACATTTACCAATAAAAAAAACTTCAATTTACTAATACCCCAAGAACAAGTCTGGAATACCCGAAGAACAATATAGTTATACCCCAAGACCAATTGTTTAATACCCCAAGATAATTTTTAAAATACCTCAAGAACAATATAGTATATCAAAAACGCACACAGTACGACGTGTAGTGTGTATTTCTAGAAAAATCAAATTAAATTTTAAATTGAACTAAAATTAAAGTGCATACTATGCACCCCAAGCATATTAGAATTTGCGAAAATAAAAGCACCTTTAAAAAGGAACCGTGATTATTTTGTTTTCAAGAAATTGAGGGAGTTAGAAATTCAGGTGCATACAAGGTAAATCCATAAAATTATCCCTCGAAATGATGCATGTGCATTTACACGTTCGTTTTTTTATTTTCCAGTTGTTATTGGAGAGAGCACTCTCCGCGTTGAAAGAAGATGCTTGGAAAGTAGAAGATATGAAACTCTATGTTACAGCGAAAGGAATGCGACTGACATATGAAACTCAAACAACAAAGAATGTCTCCACACTTAAATTTGGCAGATGCAACTCTAAAAAAAATTAGTTGAAATAAAATAAAGAACTCCATATTTATAGTAGGTTTTAAAAGGTCCCACTAACCAAATATAGTAAAAAGGTAATTCAAATGGCTGATTCACAATCACTTTAAAAGACAATTCAAATCCATGAACACGCAGAGACCTTCAATTCCAGCTGACTTATTCAAAAGGAAGATCTCGTCTATTGATAATTCTTTTTTGGAGGCTAAGTTCACGGAGGAAGAGATCAAAATGGCGGTATGGTCCTGTGATTCGTACAAAAGCCTTGGCCCGGATGGATTCAATTTTGCTTTCATTAAAAATAATTGGTTCAACATGAAGTTGGAGATTCGCCAGATGTTTGAGGACTTCCACTCAAATGGAAAACTTGCAAGAGGACGAAATTCTTCTTTTATTGTTCTCATTCCAAAAAAGGGCCAATGTTTGAGCTTGGAGGATTACAAGCCCATTTCTTTGATTGGATGCATCTATAAGATTATTGCTAAGGTATTGGCTGCAAGACTCTGTAAAGTCCTTCATGAAGTTATCTCGTGCAATCAGTCAGCCTTTATTGGAGGGAGACAAATCCTGGACGGAATTGTGGTTCTTAATGAAATGATCGTTGAAGCAAAAAAGAAAAGACTTAAAAGACTCATCTTCAAGGTGGATTTTGCGAAAGCGTATGACTCGATTGAATGGAGCTTTCTCGACGACATGATGAAGGGTTTAAATTTCTCGTACAAGTGGAGGAACTGGATTTCCAAATGCATCTCAAAAACCTCAGCTTCGGTCCTTGTTAATGGCAGTCCATCGGGCTTCTTTAACCTCGAAAGGGGTCTTAGGCAAGGGGACCCTGTATCCCCTTTCCTCTTTCTCATTGTGGCGGAGGACTTAAGCTTGATTATGGAGAGGGCCGTGGAAGTGGGAATATATGATCCGGTTAGAGTGGGTAAAAATAAGGTTTATGTTTCCCACCTTCAATACGCAGATGACACGATTTCTCGTGCACTGGGAAGAAGGAGAATATTGATGCAATTAAATACATCCTTCAAAACTTCGAACTAATGTCAGGACTTAAGGTGAATTATCAAAAATGCAGTCTCATGGGGATCAACATGGAAGATAATACCATCGCAGACGGGGCTAATTTTTTAAATTGTGGGGTAAGTGTCAATCCTTTCTCTTATCTTGGCATGAATGTTGGAATTAATCATAGGGTGGCAGGAGCTTGGACTAAACTGGTGGATAAAGTTAGAGGTCGATTGCAAGCTTGGAAAGGAAAGCACTTGTCTTTTGGGGGGCGAATCACTTTGATCCAGTCTGTTCTATCAGTGTTGCCAACATATTATCTTTCTTTTTATTTACTACCCAAAAAAGTCATTCACGAGCTCTAAAATATTCAGCGGAAATTCCTTTGGGGTGGGAGTGAGGAAAAAGACAAAATTTCCTGGGTTAGGTGGCGTGAAGTGTGCAAAGAAAAAGATAGAGGAGGGTTAGGGATTAGAGATTTAGGAATCTTTAACAAAATACTTATTGGGAAATGGGTTTGGAGATTTCTAGAAGAGAGAGATATGCTGTGGGTGAAGGTAGTGAAGTCCAAATATGGGGAGGAACCGTTAGCTATAAGTAGTTCATCGTTGGGTGCGATGGAGAGGGTGAGACGAGGGAGAAAATATGTATCAGGGTGGTGGAAAGATATTTGTGAGATTTATTGGGGAGAGAATGGTGATGGGTTAAGTAGAGAATTCTTGAAAATAGTTGGCAAATGAGATAATACTAGATTTTGGGATGATTGGTGGGTGGAGGAGAGGCCGTTGAAAGAAAAATTTCCTAGGTTATATAGGTTAAGTGAAGTCAAGGATGGGAGAATTTGTGAGATGGGAAAGTGGGAAGATAATTTAAATACTCATTGAAACCATTTCATTTAAAATCTCTCCACTCTATCTCTTTTCATCTCTATCTCTCATTTACTTTTTCTCTTCTCTCGCATCTTTTACAATTCATGATTGAAATATATGTCTTTTTACATTTATTATTTTTTTAAATTCATTTATTTTCAAATTCATCCATCTAAATGGAGCCTAAGTATTTTTAATGACAGAATTTTGATTTTTAGATAAGATTTTCTTGTCATGTGTTTGTTATTTTTGTCTCCCTAAATAAGAACTTTTAATAACATAAAATTACCCTTATCATTATTTTCAATTTATATCTAATTAAGGACACAAATTTGCTTGTTACAAATCGTCCATCATGATAAAAAATTTGTCATTATTTTATAATTTTCCTCTCATTATATATTTTCTCATCTTAAAATTTGTCTCTCGTTATATATTCACATTTTTTTGCATCATTTATAATAAAAATTTATAATAATTGCAAATAAAATATAAAAATTATTGGCCCCTTAGTGGTGAAGGTCTAGAGGGGAGTGAATAGTTCTTCAAGTAAAATAAAATTTTAATAAAAAGAACTAGATAGATCCTTCACATTACCTTAAAAACAAAATTTACAAGAGTTTTGGACGTAAAGTCACAACTACAGACTATAGAGTCTACAGCTGTAGAGTTTTGAAATTAAATAAAATTAAAGTCAAGTTGTAGATATCTTTCTCAGAGTTATTTCTCACACTTTAAGAAGTAACTTTGAGAAACTCCTGAGTGCAACGGAATAAGTGTGTGTTAATGAAAAATAATGTAAACCAACAAATATACAATTGAGTGACTAGACAGTCTACAACTGTAGATTCCGAGTTCTTTACTTTTATGCAATAACTTAAAAACAATGAATGAATGTAACAGGAACATAAAATAACAATAAAATAAAATTCAGTAAGTAAATAAACGTAAGAACGTAAGAATTTATTGTGTTTCAGAGACTATGAAAGTCTTCCTACATCCATTGTTATATCACACAGGTGCCAAATTCACTTAGATAATTACACAGATCTATAGCGCCCCGTTCCCAGAACGTCGCCCCTCTGTAGTTCAATTGTATTGAGTTCGAGTCACCACTTTAGTAATTAAACTAATCATGAAATTTTCTTTAAAATAATAAATAAAAGAATTTGCAAATACTTTTAGAATAAATGAATAAAAGTAAAATATTATGATATAACAAAGTAAATATTAGTATTATGACCTTATAATATTTATGTTGCAAAATCTGAAATTAGAAACAAGTATCTGAGCACATGAATTTTATTTAGAAATTATTTTATTAGAGTTCCTAATGGGAGTCGAGGTGTCACCGCAGATTCCGAGCAACATCTTCATTACCTGAAATGATAAATTTTGGGTGAGAAATAAATCTCAGTGGGTAACCTGTAGGTTGTTAAGATGTTTGGTTGTATGCAAAATGTATTATTACAAACTGGGCTCTTCAGTTATTTTCATACATTCATAATTTGCCTGATGGATCTGTTGATCCTCAACCCGAAGGTCCAGAGGCAGTGAATCATTTAACTCAATGAGCACATAATGCTCATGTTGATATAATTAATTGATTTTCAAGTTTAAGAAGAAGGTTACCTAAAGCTACGACAAAAGAGAAAGAATGTTAACTACGCACCGAACAACCAAGTTAAAGGACTAAAAGTGTTTCAAAATGGGCTAAAATGTGTTGCAAGGGGTGAGAAACACAAGTTGGTTGCCACCTCAACCCCTCGAAACAAAAGTTGGTTGCCACCTCAACCCCTTGAAATAAAAGTTGGTCATCGGAATCCACCTGATAAAGTTGGTCGCCTAAAGTTGGACTCGATATCCCGACATCGCACCCGATATTGAGCTTGTTTGCTCCCGAAATCAAAATTGATCTCCCCGAAAGCCTTCTTGGTCACCTCCTACCTCATTTTTCTCTCCTCCTACCTTACCTCATTTTGGTCACCCATAGGCGAGCAACTTGCCAAGAGAGGTCGTTTCGCACCGAAGAAAGGTCAAGAGATGAAACATGCAGGTGAAACATGTCGCCGTGGGAGAAGAGGTGGCACAAGCAAGTAGGTTCCTCCTCATACTTGTATTCTCTATATATATGTAATGCTTTCATTCAAAAAAGGATTCCAAAATTTGAAAATTTTAATGACGTGCTGCTTATACTTCACGACATATTATCCAACGTCCTACCTGCTTACTTACCAAACTTCACATACACATTAATCTTATGTTACTGCTTGATAACCTTGTCCATTTATCCACATAACTTACCTACTACAAAAGGTTGTCAATAACTTGGCGCTAGAGGAAAGGCTCGAACCTCCAGTTTCAGATTTTCAGAATAACAAGTTGAAGGTATGTCAAAAAATTTCTATGTTCTTGAGAAAAACATGAAGTTGTGAAGTTATAAGTGGAACTCAACCACTTGTTATAGTAAGTCGGAGCCAAAAAATTGCGAAAAATATTTGATCGATGTGTTGAAAGGAATTAATAGACCTAGAACGCACGTATGTTTGGAAAAATTTATGAAAAGCTAGTAAATCTTTACATACAAGGCTAGAAGATTGATTAAATTCACTATCCTCGCAAGAGTTTACAAGTTGTGGATAAAGTTTGAAAAATTGGAAGAAATATTTGAAGTTGCAAGATGATCCTTGTTGATTGAAGTTCAACTTATTAAATTAGGGTTTGTTTGTTACAATCCTAATTGTTTATCAAGTCCTATTTTTTCTATTCAAAGGTAATCCATCTGATATCCCAATCCACTCCATTCATAATCATGTTTGCTCACCCACAGTTACTAATATTTGGATATTAGCTTGCTCATCCTTGCAGCTTATTTCTGGGACAAAAAAGTTTCAGCGTCGGCAGGCAATTACGATAACAAAGATCTCATTAAAGCGATCAACTACAGAGGTCAGCGAACAAGCTCAATAAACTGGCGAACAACTTTGTGACTCTACTCGCCAAAAGTAATGTCTGGGTTGTCGAAACTAAGACTTTCTCGTTGATAACCTTACTTGTTCGCCAGTCATAGCTCTGACAATGTTCTTCGCCTATCCCAACCGCCGAATAAATTAAGTGTTGGTCCCAGATAGAGCAAATATGTGTATGAGGGGAATACAACCGTGTTTGGAAACATTTGGCAAACCAAAACATAACAAACTCTTCTTGAAAAACACAGCAGACTCCTGTCTTAACAAAAGTTGCCTGAGTGACTTCGACAGGGGACCTTGAAATAGCCTGTCAAAGTTACAAAGAGGCTGGTGATCAATACCTTTCCAACTACAAGGTTAAGTGGCCTATGAGTTGGATAACTATCAATACTAGCCTGTTGGCAGAGGATTAAAACTTACACTCTTTGAAAAAAAATTATCCCAACACACATAAATGAAATAAATAAATAAATGGCACAGACTATTTATAATAGTTTGGAGTTAAACACTCCTACATCCACTTTTCTTGATTTAACAAGAGAATTCCTTTACTTGGAATTCCTTGATTTATAGTACCAAGGTATATTGACTAAGAACACAATTTATGTCCTGATCCCTAGGATTGTTCTGAGTCCTAGTCCTCTCCAGATTTCAGTCTAAGCACAATTCTCAGCCTTTTTTCAGACCACTCTCCACCTAAACTTCACAGCTTTCAGCTTTGAGTGGGTTCCAACTAGTTTGAGATAGACCTTACAATGAAGTACAGTTTTTGGGTTGGACTATCTCAGTAGGCTACCAAAGATATTACAGTTCAAGCCTAGGATATAGAGTAAAGCTCTAACAGACTGAAAACACTTGGGAAACTATATGTATTTCTAGTGCTTTCTTGAATGCTTTGGAGGATTTGAATGCTTTGAGTTCTTGGGAGCTTGAGTGTTTCCCGTAACTTCTCATCATCTTCAAACTCCGTATTTATAGATATAATTTATAAAAAAATTCGCTGGAGAGAAAGCTTTCAAATTATGCTATTTTGGTATATCAACGTTCTTCAAGTCTTCATGCAGAAATCCTAAGAATTAATTAGCGAATACTTATTAAATGCGCATCTATGTTGATGTAGTTGTCTCTGTAATTCGTGACATCCTAGGTTGTTGGTTGCTTATGTCTTTAACTCTGTCAGGCCAGTCAGCTTTTGTGTTAGGTCCGTACATAGATTGCTTTCTCTCATTGGCTCAACTCTGCAACTTCACAGAGCAGTCAAACAGTTCTCTTGAAGTCCACTATTACTTCCTCAAGTGACTTAGAATATTCTCTTTGTTGCATTTAATTGGTCTCTGAAGGTGCTGGTGCGTGTGATTGAAAAAGTTTTAGAGAAGTGTTGTTAAAAATGTCGACAACATAAATGACAACACTAGCGGAAGACTTAAACGCACACTTTTGCAAAGGGATATCAAAATTTTCATAGGCTATACAAAATGTATAGACTATGCTGCCTCACTAGCAGAGAAACTTCACTATAACTTGTAGTGACACAAATACAAAGTTTACACAAGAAACCAAAATTCAAGGCCGCGCAAGACCTACGCAAGATCACATAAGGATCTAAACAAGACCTATAAGAATAGACCTAAACAAAACCTAACACATCTACGTTCAGGCGAACGGATTGTTAGATCAAATAATGAATGTTGTGAACAATGCCGAGACCAATGTTCCCAACATTCTGATGAACCGTGTATAACCTAGAATCTAGTGAATGACACATGATTCGTTCAACTCTGAATTATACTTTTCGGTCATACTTTGAAATGATGAAGTGGTGCTATATTTATAGACGTGAATAATGAGCTCTCCACTCCATGATGAAGCCAAGTAGTGGGCTTCAAAATAACCGCCCATAATGATAACTTCCAAGTTAGTGGGTATCTCTCTACTCAAGCAATGGAACCGCCTGACGTTCTAGAACCTTCTGGGATCATCACGTCTTCAACTGCCATGCCTAGAAAAATAACATAACATGGAAAAATCATTAGGAAAGTTAGTAGAAAGGGCGAATTCTGATGTTGTCTAAAATGATGGCAATACATTGCATAACATTTTTTGTCAACATCAACAATCTCCCCCAATTTGGCCTTTCTACTACAACACACTGATGTTGATCATAATCAAATAAATTTGATTAAAATTGATCAGAGTTATGTAGACGAAATGATAAAATTTTCATCAAACGAAGTGATGAAAAATTTTATTCGAACCAAATAAAATAAAGCAAGTAAAAAGATAGTTTTGTGGACATAAAGCACAACATAAGGTGCTTATGGACCAAAAGGTTAACTATCAACCAAAACAAGTTTTCCGAACATAAAGTACAACATAAAGTGCTTATAGACCAAAAGAATAACTATAAACCAAAACACAAATCAGAGCATATAAATTAAAAACTAAATAGAGAAGGTTCATAAAGCATACAAAACAATGCTTTTGACCTAGCAAAACATGAAAATAAAAACAGAGTCTCAGCATAATAATGAAAATTCAAATGAAGTAAAGGAACAGCTGCAACAACAAGGACAGGCACAAACTCCCTCATACTTTGAACATCATCATCATACAAGCTCAACTTTGAACATCATCTTGATGTTCAACTGCATCTGGATTCAAGACATCATTAGGAATAGGTTGTGTGACCCCAACCTCATCAGCAACAGTGTCTGCAACAGCCTGCCTTAATATGTTGGCATCATCTTGAATAGCATTATCGGCAACAGCTTCATTTTCTGGTTCTTTTGGATCTACATCAACCTCCATGTCCTGTAACTGTACTCCCCCAGAATTTGTGCGTTCAGCATTTGCATCAACATCAGGAGCGACTCCCCCTGTTGGAGTGGAAAGGAGATTCTCCCAAAATGCTTTTCTAATTTTCAAATCCTCCACATTTGCCAAAAAATTATCAATTGTGGTCTGCAAAGAGGAAATTTGATCAAGAATATAAGAGGGAGTTAGTTGGACAGAAAGAATGGATCCTCCAGGTGACATGTTGGCATTAATGTTGCCAACATGTTCAGCAGCATGTGAGGCAGATGGTTGGTTCTGATCAGTGTTGGCTGGATTCACACCGGGCAAAGGAACATCAATCACCCTTGGTCCACTGAGCAAGGTGTGAGAGATTCTGAAGCTGTCTTGAAAACTGCTGATTGTTTCATTTACTGGCCTAACAAATTCTTTATCTTCTAGCAACAATGAGATCAAACATGGGTAGGGTAGCAACGCTTTCCCAGAGATAGGACCAGTATAGCTCAGCATATTTCTGAATATTGTTTGCCCCAAATCAAACTGTTTAATATGAATTTTGTACAAAAGGACAGCTTGTTCCTTTGTCAAAATTGTAGTATTAGTTGAAGGCAACCAATTATAAACAACCAACTTATGCAGGATAGAGAACAAACTTGTCAGCTTGGAAGCACTAAGCCTATTTACCCAAGTAGATACCAAACCACCAGTCAGCACAGAAATCACACCATTCATATCTTCAATTACAGGTTCAACACAATTTCCAGATTTCAGAACACCATTAATCACTCTAGGATTCAACATTATTCTCACATTCCTAAACCAAGTAGTGCCATAGAACTTAGAGTGTTCCCTTCCAGTATGTGCATGCAAGTTAGCATAAAACTCGTAAATCCACTCAACAAAATATGGTTCAGCATATGTCACAGAATATAATAGCATTCTATCTTCCAAGTATCTGACCATCCCAAGTTTTTCAAAATCAGAAACTTTGATCAACTTCTCAGTAATCAACACCCTAGACCTAATCTCCTTAAATCTCTTGCTTTCAACATTATGATACTCCTCATCCTTATCAGACCTAGCATCATCATCATCATTACCAGAGTTAGAATGTACCTGAACCTTTTCATCTTGATAAGATGAATCTGAGTGTTGTTCAGAATGTTCCTCATCATCTTCTGATCTATCAAACCCTGATGTTGCCATCGGAGAGGCAACATCTTCAACAGCATTTACGGGAACATCGTGCAGGACAATCTTTTCTTTCCCTTTCTCTTTACTTGATGATCTTTTCTGTGCTATGTACTGATTCAAATGAATGTTCATGCTGGAATCAGTCTCTTCTGAGCTTTCTTTGTTTCCAACTGGAGCAGGGGAATCCTCTTGTTCTTCATTCGGGCCAAAAACTTTGATGGGGTTAGAAGCAATCCCATCCTCAAGCACTTTTCTCCTCTTCTCAGAATAGTTAACTCTTTTCCCATTGTCATGTAGGAAACCCTTCGTTTACCTCTAAGAACTGTCGTCTTTCCACGGCCACGACTTTGAACTTCTTGGAGCCGTTCTCCCAGTTGCAAAGATTCGCTGGAGCCTTTAGAGTCGCTGGACCCAATGTCCGAGTCTGCTTCTTTCTCTGTAGCTCGTTCATCGACATAGTCTTCTGGGTGCGCCATTCTTTTCACTGGTTCTAAGTCAATCACACTCTCCCCCACAACGATTACAGGGGTAGTCGTTTGAAGGCAGAGCTGATTGTATGCAGCAACCATGTCATCCATTGTCGCGTCCGCTGGAAGTTTGATTTCAATCGGACAAGTTTCAAGTTCTTTTTGTGTGGGTTTGGACGATTCAGCAGCAATAGGAGTTATGGAAGAAGAAGGAGCCATTTGGGCTTGGATTGAGAGAGGATTTGTGAAGGTAAGAGTTTGAGGGACAGCAGGAATCGGAACTTCCATCGAGCCGATAGTAATCGACGGCGATGTTGGTGCCGATGTCTGAGCATTTTCGGCGGTATTCTGGGTTTTAGGTGAGGTAGCCATGGAAGCAAGGAGTTTCAGAGGGTTTTCTTGGGTTTTTGGATTTGATTTCGACTGAGAGGAAAGTGAAGAAGCAGAGTCTTGTGACGCCATCTAATCAAATCAGAGAAGAAAGAGAAATAATATTAAAATAATCAAAAAAAATTTAAAACTTAAATGAAATAAGGAAGAAGAAGTGATACAACACATAAGAACAAATAATACCTTTTTCCAGTCTAATGCAAACACGTGAATTAACTAAGGCAATATTTGATATAAGGCAAAAATGATATGTAAGATGAGATCTAATTTATAGAGTTATGAATTGTAAGTTATTTTCGAAATTTTTCAGCTTGAAGAGCACTACCCATAATTGTGATGTGGTGGTGTAAAACACCACCCATCATTTCGAAAAATAAGGAAGTGGGAAGTTTAGGAAATAAAATTAAATAACTACCCATTACACTACACATAATTAATTAAATAAATTCAGAGAATTAATTCACATAATTAAGACTTAATAAAATTAAAATTCAGAAAATAAATAACTATCAAAGACTTAGTCAAATTTTCGTGCCCTAACAAATGTTGTCATATATGTCGGCACACACACATCTCAACACGGATTTTACATGAATTTGCTTCATTAGTGTTGCCCCAATTTTTATTTTTTTTACAAAACACTATTTTAGTTCATATTGATACATCTTTTCAAAAGAGAGCATCGTAGTAGTCAACTCCGTGTCCCATAGTTACTCAATGGATTATGAACAAATTGATGCAATTTTCATCACCTTTTAAAAGAGAGCATCGTAGTCGCGAGCTCCGTGTCCCATATTTACTCAGTGATTTAGCATCTTTTAGTGAATATTTTTTACGGCATTTAAGAGATGTGTGTCCAGGACTTTCAAATGTTCCAACATGTATGCTCGAAAATAATAACACATCTAATCAAGTTATAAAGTAACTGAAATATAAAAATACTTAGTCAAAATTATGAGAACTAATAAATGTTGTCACCATTTGCTACAACACTCGTCATAAATTTAATTAATAGTGCATAGACCAAGAGATTTCTTAAGAGATGAAAATCTTTGGTCATCAAGGGCTTTTGTAAAAATGTCCGCAAGTTGTTTTTCAGTAGAAATATATTCTAACTTCACAATTTCTTTCTCTAGAAGATCTCGAATAAAATGATGCCTTATACTAATATGCTTAGTTAATGAATGTTGCACAGGATTTTTTGAGATATTAATTGCACTAGTGTTATCACACATAACAGTGAGCATTTCACAATTTAAGCCATAATCATCAAACATTTTTCTTAACCAAAGTAATTGAGTACAACAACTCCCTGTTACAATATATTCTGACTCGGCCGTGGATAGAGAAACATAATTTTGCTTCTTGCTATGCCAAGAGATTAAGTTGTTTCCCATGAAGAAACAACCTCCACTCGTGCTCTTTCTATCATCACTATCACCTGCCCAATCAGCATCACTATAACCTAGCAAGGAATTGTTAGTATCTTTGCTATACCAAATACCAAGATCACATGTGCCGGCAACATATTTGATAATCCTTTTGACGGCATTTAAATGTGACTCTTTTGGATCAGCTTGGTATCTTGCACATAAACATACACTGAACATAATGTCTGGTCTACTAGCAGTTAGGTATAAAAGACTTCCTATCACCGATCTATATAATGTTGGGTCAACATTTTTGCCAATATTATCTTTAGACAATTTCTTAGATGATCCAATAGGAGTTTTCATGTGTTTAGCACTTTCTAAACCAAATCTTTTAACCAAATTCTTTGCATATTTACTTTGTGAAAAGAAAATTCCATCATTAAGTTGTTTGATTTGAAGACCTAGAAAGTAATTCAAATCACCAACCATGGACATTTCAAATGTTGATGTCATTTCATGCACAAAGTCTTTCAACATATAATCACATGTAGAACCAACAACAATGTCATCAACATATATTTGTGCAATCAAATTTTTAGAATTAACATGCTTGATGAATAAAGTTCTATCAGCTTCTCCTCTTACAAAACCAATTTGAATAAGAAAATCAGTTAACCTACCATATCAAGCTCTAGGAGCTTGTTTAAGACCATATAAAGCCTTTTGCAATTTAAAAACATGGATAGGAAAATCTGGATTTTCAAATCCTTTAGGTTGCTCAACATATGCTTCTTCATTTAAAATGTCATTTAAGAAAGCAGCTTTAACATCCATTTGATGCAATTTAATATTAATGAAACATGCAATTGCAAGTAATAGTCTTATAGACTCAATTCTAGCTACGGGTGCAAATGTTTCATCAAAGTCAATTCCCTCAACTTGAGTATAGCCTTGAGCAACTAATCTAGCCTTATTCCTAACAATATTGCCAGATTCATCAGTTTTATTCTTGTATATCCATTTAGTTCCAATCACATTAACATTTTCGGGTCTAGGAACTAAAGTCCATACTTCATTACGCTCAAATTGATTTAATTCCTCTTGCATGGGATTTACCCAATTCTCATCTTTTAATGCTTCATCAACATTTTTAGGCTCAACTAAAGAATGGTAACATTCATGATTCACAAGATTGCATTTAGAAGACATGCATATGGATCTTACCACATTACTTACGCTCATCTTCCCTCTTGTTTGAATTCCAGAGTATTGTTCTCCAATGATTTGATTTGATGGATGATTTTTCAGTATGCGTGAAGATGGAGTTTTATCAAAAATATTTGGATACTCTATAGGTTCTGACTTTTTAGTTGATGTTGTCTCAAATGCTGGCGCATTTTGAGCAACATTTCTATTTTGATCAGAATCTATAGGTTTTGAAATTTCAACCAAATCAGTAACATCCTCTTCAAAATTTGTTCCTGCAAGACTAGAATCATCATCAAACACAACATTAACTGATTCTTGCACAGTGTCAGTTCTCAAATTGTAGATTCTATAGGCTTTGCTATTTCTAGAATAGCCTAAGAAGAACCCTTTATCACTTTTTGAATCAAACTTATGCAATTGATCCCTATCATTCAAAATGTAGCAAACACAACCAAAAACATGAAAATACTTCACATTAGGTTTCTTATTGTTAAGGATCTCATATGGGGTTATATTGGAATTAGTTCTAAGATAGACTCTATTAATAATACGACAAGAAGTATTTAAAGCTTCAGCCCAAAACCTTTTAGATAAATGTTTTGATAAAAGCAAAACCCTAGCCATTTCTTGCAAAGTCCTATTCTTTCTTTCCGCAATTCCATTTTGTTGTGGGGTTTTTGGTGAAGAAAACTCTTGCATGATACCCTTATTTTCACAAAATTCAGTAAACAAAGCATTTTGAAATTCCCTACCATGATCAGACCTAATTCTCTTTACTTTAGTATTGAAAACAGTCTTGAATCTTTTATAAAGAATTTTAAAAGCATTAAAAGTTTATGATTTATCTTTTAAAAATTCTACCCAAGTGTATCTAGAGTAATCATCAACAATAACAAAAGAATACTTTTTCCCACCAATACTCTCAGTTTCCATAGGACCCATCAAGTCCATATGTAAAAGTTCAAAACAATGTGTTGTCGAACAGTGTGCTAACATTTTATGTGACACTTTGATTTGCTTACCCTTTTGACATGCATCACAAACCTTGGTTTTGTCTAACATTAAAGAAGGGAGACCTTTAACAGCATCAAGTCTAATCAAATCATGAATGCATCTATAATTAGCATGACCAAGTTTTTGATGCCAAAGAGTATTTTCATCTAATTTCACACTATTGAACGTTTCATTCGATTCAATCAAATAACAATTGTCTACAGACCTATTACCAATCATAAGACACTCATCATCATTATTGAGCACATAGCATGAATTTTTATCAAATTTAACATGCAAATCATCATCACATAATTGACTTATACTAATCAAATTAGCACGTAAATCATCAACATGCAACACATTGGTTAACTTTGGAAAATCATGAACATTCAAGGTACCTTTACCAATTATTTTTCCTTTTGAACCACCTCCATAGGTAACATTTCCACCATCATGCATTTTATAATTTGTAAGAAATTTAATATCACCAGTCATATGTCTAGAACATCCACTATCAAAATA
>JAPKLY010000294.1:6790-36970 GCA_026898435.1 Prunella vulgaris
AAACTGGTTTTCTTTAAAAACATTTCCGCACAAACTTACACTGCGCACAACTTTCAAATTCAGACCATCTCAAGTAGTCTGGTGTTTTTGAAATAAGCCAAAAAACAGAAAAAGGTTTTGAATCCCTACAAGTCTATTCAACCCCCCCTTCTAGACTTGTTTAAGGGTATTCTTTCTCTAAAACCTGCCTTTGGGACCAACAGTTTATCAGTTGGGAAGGGCAAGTCAGTAAAGAAGCAGGGTCAGAAGAAACCTTCAGAGTAGAAGGAGACGGAGAAGGCCACCACCACCATCAAGTCTATTTTTGTGAAACTGAAGAACACTTCAAAGGCCAAGTCAGTATCACCGTCTAAGGACAGACTGACAAGGAAGCCTACTGAGGATGAAGTGTTGGAGGATGAGGTGGTGATAGAGGATCCGAAGGGAAAGAAGCAAGCTGATCAGGTTTCTGATACTGAGAACGTTCAGGAGCCTGCCCAGGTGGATGATCAGACGATTGCTCAGGAGATTGAGCGTTCAGGAGGTTGAACGAGAAGCTAGTTTGACTCAGGAACCAGTTGTTGCTGCACCACTTCAGGAACCAGATCTTGTTTTGGAAAGTGACAAAGCGGATAAGCAGATTCAGTCTGCCCTAATTGCGGTTCCTGAGATGGTGGCCGGGTTGGAGGTAACTCCGATTGTATCTGAAGAGAAGGGGAAGGAACTGGAGACGGAGAAGGATGAGGAGATTCAGGGGCAACCTATGGTAAAGGATACTGACGCTCAAGGGGAACCTGACAAGGGGGAACCTATGGAGGCTGAGAAGACTCAGGTGGCGTCAGAGCATCAGCCTGAACCCTCTTTTACTGTAAAGACACCATTAATGATCGAAATGCCATGGAGATTCTCAGCTCCAGCTGAAGGCAGCCTGACTCCGTTCGAAGTGCTGACCCAGAATCAGGCTCAAAAGATTGTCTTTAAGCACCTCTCCGACCTGACTGCAGCTCAGCAAGAGGAGGCAATTCAGCTCCAAACTTATGCCATGACTCGGAGAGCCACCTATCCAGAAATTGGCACCCTGGTGGAAAAGAAAGGTTGGGCAAAACTTGTTGATGAGGAGGCTGCACTGTTTGATGCTTTTCAGGTCAGATCTATCACCCCGCTTCTTAGGATAGATGATTTTGTTAGTTCTGTCAGAAAAATCTACCCTAAATCTGTCTTTGCTGAGCCGGAGAAGGCTGAAGGTGTTGCGATGGAACTGGTGAAAGTTCCGGAGGTTCAGCAAGAAGGTGAGATGAACAAGGAGGTGGTTGTGATTGCTGAGGATGATCAGCAAGGTGACACTGAAGGGGTCAGTGCACCAGCCGATGAAGCACTCCTCGGACCCGGGAATGCTGAGGCTTCAGGAGAGGGTCCATCAGGTCTGGTCCGTGCAAAATCTAGTTGAATCACAAATCATGACTTATATGTGCAAAACTCTTCACGAGCACTTGCCAATCTTCACAGGTGGGTAATCGTTGTTGAGGGAAAAATAATGAGATTCAGTGACTATGCTGACCTCATCAGCAAGAGAATGACATTGCTGAATCATGACCAGGTTCGCATGGATACGGAGTGGGCTGAGGCGCTGGGTAGTCTTGGAGTGTTTGTTGGCACTGAGGTCACAGCTGTTGCAGCGTAAACATCGGACGCACTTGAAGCCTGCAACATGATGATAGCCGATACCCTATCTGAGCAGGATGCAAAGTTCAATGCCTTGCTAGATCAGAAGATGGAGGAGAAGTTCAATTAGGTGATTGACAACAAATTTGCTCAGATGAAGGGAGAGATCAAGGCGGAGCCGATAGCTGAACTGACTGCCAAGACTCAATCGACTGTTGATGAGATCAGTGCCACTCTGAAGACTGACATCACCAAAGTCATTTCCACTGAGGCCAAGGACCAACTGAAGATCTACGGTACTAAAGTAAATTTTCTGACGGGCCGTATGGGAGACATCGAAGAAACTCAGCAAGACATGTCTCACGGATTTGAACTTTTTTCCCAAGCCCTTGAGGAGGTCATCAAGAAAGTGAATGTTGATGATGCCAAAAAGGGGGAAGGTATTGCAAGGAAGAAAAAGTTGATTCAGACTGTGCAGCAGAAGAAGTCAGGTCTTGGTCCCAGTGGAGAGGAGAGGAGACGGACGAGGTCCGTAGCGGCGGCTGACGGAAGTCAAAGTCTGCCCGCTCAGAAGAAGCTTAAGCAGTCTGAGGATCTTTTGGCTACCATTTGGGAAGAATTTGAGGAAGCTTAGTTTCCGGGTTCGACTCAGAAGAAGGTTCCTGAAATGACCGAGAAGGAGAGGATGGCGAAGTTAGTAGTAATTACGCTCTCGGTCAGATTCAGAGGCTGAAGGAGTCCAATGAGTACTTAACCTCTCAGTTGGAAAAGTACAAGTCTGCTCAAGCTCCGAAGAAGAAGTCTCAGCGGAAGCTGAAGGCTGTTCAGGGTCAGGGACCCCCAAAGTCCATGCTGATTGAGGAGATCATTCCGGTGGAGACGTTGGAACACTGGATTCCAGTCCGGAATAGATGGAGTTACCTCTTCGATGTAGTGGAGATCTTGAGTGATCTGAATGAAGATAAGGCGGACATCTTCCACTACTGGATGACGGAGGAGTATCCAAATCTCTGGATCAATGTTATTCGACATGCTGACGCACAAGGCGTAGAGATTGCACCCCCTGACATGGTTAGGTACTCTCCTCCCCTCATTGGGAATTCAAATCAGCTGGACAGGGCAGCCATTCAGGCCGAAGTTGTCAGAATAGCTCAAGTCTCAAAAGTCATGTCTGATCCAATCAAGGTGGATCTTTGCCTGAGAAGAGTTCTTGACATGTATGGCATTCAGGCCAGCCGCTGGGAAGGAGAAGAAGAGTGAATAGATCAGGAGAATAGTTGTTCAGGAACACTTTTGTAACAGCTTCAGGACTTTGTACTATATTGAATATCAATGAAGTTATTTATTGCTCCTGAGTACAACTTCATGTTGACTCTTGATCTATCTTTCTGCACTCTTATCAAAAACTGTACTAAACCATTCCTTGTTTCCATCTTATTGACTAAGTGCTTAGTTTTTCAAGAGGTACTGAACTATTGTCACTGACTAAATCAGTTGAGTGTATAGATGGTTAGGAATTTGCTTAAGGGTTTTGGCATCATCAAAAAGGGGGAAATTGTTGGGACAATCTGAGTGTTTTGATTAGATCCCAAAACCCCTGATGATTTGCCTAAGTACAGTTAGTCAGGATTGTCTAGCTCAGGATTGTCAGATTAGGGATTCAGTTCAGGGGAAACGTGTTGAAGACTGAAGAATATAGGAGTCGACCCAATTGCCTGAAGTCTGAAGTGCAGCTCACCCTGAAGAAGTTCAGAGTCAGTCTTGTTGAAGATTGCCTGAACTGAAGCTGAAGACTGAAGCTTGAAGCTCCATCCTGAAGATAATCTGGAGTACCATTGGCTGATGTTTCTACTGAGTACACTAAGCATGCTCAGGACAGAACTTAGTCAGTGAAGAGTAAGTGTAACCTATCAGGCTGAGCTTAATGCTCATAAGACCTGACTTAGGCCTTGAGTCAGTTTATCTGACTCATGTAAGTCTAAAACAAATAGGTTACACATACTGGGCTGAATAACCTATCAGGCTGAGCTGAATGCTCATAAGACCTGACTTAGGCCTTGGTTCAGTTTACCTGATCCATGTAGGTCCAAAGCAAAGAGGTTATTTATGCTATGTGACAGTTGACATTTATGTTAACACCTGAGAGACAAAGAGAATGTCAGTGGACTTCAATAAAGACAAACATTCAACCTGAGTAAATAACAAGAAACTCGGAGTATTGAATGAACGAGGAAGGACAAGTGTCAGACGATCAACTAGTCATTTGTACGGAGAGTCAATCGCCTGTTGACACGCATGTATGGAGTCTGCGTAATAATTAATGCGGCATTTAATGCATCTCAGAGTTGCAGACGGGACAAAATTTCCTGATTAAGCATGGGAAAAAGGTCAACAAGTACATCTAGCCTGCAACCACCCTAAAATAGGAAAGATTTGGGAAGATCTCCTCCAATGGATCTTTTTCAAATCTTACCTATAAATACAGAGAGTCTTGCACCCATTCAAGGCTAACGGGAAATTTCCAAGCGAAAGCTCTCAAGAATCCAAGCACTCAAACATACTTTGAACAACACTCTGCAATTAAATTTCCCTAGCGTTATAGTAGGATTCACTCTGTATTTTCTTAGTTTTGATAGCTCTAATCTTTATCATCGATTTGTATTGCTAGGGCTATCCTTAGTTGGAAACCAAGAATACCAAACCACTCAGGGTGTGAGATTGGTTGGTTAGAAGGACTGGGACTTGTAAAACGCCCAGGGGTCAGTTCCTAAGAGAGGAAGTTGGCTATTCGTGTCCCTTGGCATGTAAAAACCAAGTACCTATCCTCAGGGTTTTGAGGATAGCTTCCTGTTAAATCAGGTCGTGGACATAGGAGTTGGTTATCTCCGAACCACGTTAAAAAGACCCTTGTGTGCTGATTTACATTCTTGCTCAGGATCATAACTGTCATCATATTAAACTGAGCATACTGCATTGATTTGATCTTCAGGCTGAATCAATCATCCTGACCTTTAAAATTGTGCACCAGCCTTAACCACCATTTACTAAGCAAACTCAGAGAAAACATTTTCAGAAACTAAAACGAGTAGAAACTAAGGGCTCACATTCCGCACGTACTGTAGCTTACTGAGATAGTAGTCCAACTGACTTGCTTCCTAGCAGTCAGGAGGTTTGTTATCTCTACTTAGCTTCTGAGCACACAACTCACACTCAGCCTCTCTGACTCCATTACTGACTTGTCTCTGCTGCCCCTGTGGACTATCAGTTTTGCTGAGTAACTTCAGGATCCTCCTGACTGAGCGTGTTAGAGCATTTTTCTGAGTATTCGGAAAAATCTGATATCATTGTATTTCCCCCCATACACTGATTATACTCGTTTTGGGACCAACAATATTAGATGTGCCACTATTTTCTGGTATAGTGCCATCTGCTGGTCTTTGGCTTCATATTCCCCCCGGATATTATTAGCTGGGAATCTCTGAATATTTGAAGTTTGGTTGCCCCCATAGCTAATGATAGCCTAAGTCCCGCTATCAGCGCTTCATACCCGACTTCGTTATTTGTTGCTTTGAAGTCAAATCTTATTTCTAAAGTGAAGACTTGTCTATCTGGGCTTAACTACACCGGCTCCTACTGCGGTACTGGTGGACGATCCATCAACATAGAGGTGCCATGGGAAAATATGTCCCCTCGTCGGATCTTGTGCGAGAGTCAGCTCGACAATAAAGTCGGCGAGAGCTTGTCCCTTGATCATTGTTCGGGGTGCGTAGGTGATTCCATATTGGCTAACCTCTAGTGATCATTTGAGTAGGCGTCCAGCAGTGTCGGGGTGGTGTAGTATTTGCCTTAGTGGGAATGTAGTGAGCACCTCCACCTGGTGATCGAAAAAAATATGGCCGCAGTTTTCTAACGCTCATCACCAGGGAATAAACTAGCTTCTCCATGGGTGAATAGCGTAGCTCTGCCTCATGGAGTGCTTGGCTTACATAATAAACTGGCAGGTGCGTCTTCCCTTCTGCTCGTACCAATACAGAGTTGATGGCTACCTCGGATGGTGCCAGGTATAAATATAGCTTTTCTCTCGTAACCGGTTTTGACAAGATTTATAGATTGCTGAGATAGTGTTTTATATTCTCGACTGCCTTCTGGAAGGTGCTCGTCCACTGGAAGCCTTCTTTCTTCCTGAACTTTATTGATTCGAAGAAAGATCTATTTTTATCACCGGACCTGGAGATGAATCTGTTCAAAGCTGCTATGCAACCTGTTAATCTCTGGGCCTTCTTTACTGAGTCGGGTGGCTCCATCTCTAGTATGTATTTCACCTGGGTTGGATTGACTTCGATTTCTCTTTGACTCACCAGGTGGCCCAGGACCTTCCATGAGTGTACTCCAAAGCTACTTTTCTTTGGATTCAACTTCTTGTTGTATGTTAGCATGATGTCGAACACTTTCTTGAGGTGCTCCAGGTGGTCTTCCTTTTTCAAGCTTTTGACTATAATATCGTCCACGTACACCTCCATCGCATGTCCAATGTGTTGATCGAACATTGATGAGCCCAAACAACATCCTTTTTCAGCAGTACATATTTTTGTTTGTGTAGAAGACCGTTTACTCCTGGTCATCAGGGTGCATCGCTATCTGGTGATAACCTGCAAAAGGGTCCATGAATGTCATTAGCTCATGACCTACAGTGTTGTCCACCAGTTGGTTTATGTGTGGCAGTGGGAAGTTGTCTTTTGCGCAAACTGTGTTTAAGTCTGTGAAGTTGATGCACAGCCACCCATCCCGTTTGGTTTTTTAACTAACACCGGGTTGGCCACCTATTGTGGACATAATGCCTCTTGTATGAGTTTGTTGTCCAGTAGCTTCTTCACCTCCGTGGTCAGAGCTTAGTATTTGTATGGTCCATACTTTCTTTGCTTTTGTCGGACTGGTGGGATCCCCGTCATATCTGTATGACAAGCGTGCTCAAGTGGGATCCCCATCATATCTTTGTGGGACCAAGAAAATACATCCAGGTTGGACTTGAGGAATCCTTCAACCTTGCTCCTGTAAGGCTCATGTAACTCAGAACCTATAAAAAGTTCTAAGTCACTTCTGCTGGGATCCACCTGGATTGCTCTTAGCTCCTCCACCGGGGTAGCTCATCTTTTCTTGTTTTTGAACCTGGGGTCTGAGGTAAATCATTCCCAGCTCAGCTCATCTTCAACCTGCATAGGTTCATAGCCCACTCAGGGTTCAAGATCTTCAAGCTCCCCTTGATGGGTAGTAGGTTCAGGAGACTCATGTTCAGTTGATATTGCAAGTGCATTAGTTGCCTGGTTATCATCTATCTCCATAGTTGTTGCTTGTTGGGGATTCTCCTATTGAACTTGAGCTATTTCTGGCTCCTCAGGCTGGCTATCTACCTCTATCAACTCGGTCTCTATTGAGATGACATCCAGAATGTTGGGCTCATTGGGTGAGTGTTGTGCTTCTTCTTCGTACACCAGTACCTGTGTGACTGGTTTTTTAATTAATAACAAATACTCTCTGGCTTTTTCTGATCGCCCTTTATAGTTTCGGCACCTTTAGAAGTTGGAAATTTGACACAATAATAGTAGGTAGAACAGGCTGCTTTGAATTTAGAAATAAAAGGGCGGCCACGGAACCCATTATAAGAGGACTGTTGGTCTACAACTAGAAAGTCTATCAGCCTAGTGAGTCTCTTTTCCGGGTCCTCGGTCGATGCAAGTTCAACAGACAGCCTAATCATACCTAAGGGGATGGTTACAACTTCTTCAAACCCCACTATCTTGTGAATACAATCTTCTATATACGACTCATAATCTCCTACCAGATCTAGTGTGCTTTTAAAAAGTATGTTGGTGTAAGCTCCGGTATCCACGAGCAGGCGATAGACCTTCGTGTTCATAATGTTTGCACTCAACGAGTCGTTGTGTGGAGTGAGGATTCCTTCCAAGTCAGCCTGTGAGAAGGTTAGCTCCGCAGTAGCTTTTGAGTTGGTTCTGGAGCCTGAACCCCCTCCCGGCACATGATAAATAGCTCGCAGGTCTGCCTTCCTCTGTCTCTTTGACACTAGAGGTCTTCCGTCTGTAACTCCGCCAGCTGGCCCAATTTGTTACTCTAATACCAAAATTTTCCTGTTCGTCTCTTGTTGCGCAAAAGGGGCAGGAGGTCCGCATCTGTTTTGCTTTGGTCGGTGATCTTTGTCATCTTCCTCATCGGTATCCTCCCACTTAGCTTGTCTTTTACTTTTGACGGGGCCAATTTTGACAAACTCCACCAGCTTATCATCCTGGTAGAACTTTCAGAGCTGTTTCAGTAGGTCTCGACAGTCACTGGTGAAGTGACCTATGCTCTGGTGGTACGCACAGTACTTGTTAGGATTGAGCTTACTTCGGTCTTACCTGATTCTCCTAGATTCGTTTAGCATCTCTCTATCCTTTACTGTTGTAAAAACTTGATCGACAGAGACAGTCAGTACTTGGTTCAACTTCTCTTTGTATTTTACATTGTCTCCGAAGGATTTTATATTTTTTGGGGCCTTGTACGTGCCCCCTGCTTTCTTTTCTTTAGTATCCCCACCTATTTCTTTTTATTAGGCTTCCTGCATAGCTACATACACTCATGCCTTGTGCCTAAATTCAGCATATGTTTTCGGGCAATACAGGTGCATCTCTTTCCATAGATCTATCCCCTTTATCAATCCAGCCATAACAACCACTATCTTTGTATCCTCACTCACAGGCTCTCCTTCCAGCAGTATTTTGTCAATCTTTTCGAGATATTGCTGGTCTGACTCCTCACCTCCCTGATTGATATTGGTCAGTCTGTGCTTCTGGGTGAGGTATGTTCCATACCCTGAGCTCCATGAGAAGCAAGCCTATCGGAAGCAGGTCTTCACAGTATATGGGCTGACCTACGTGGAGGTAGCTCTATATCATATTTCTCTAATGGGAGCAGTGGTGCCGGCATGGGCTCTCGCTCGTTCTCTTCGTACCTTCGTCCCAATCTCTCTTGTAAAGTGCCTCGGGATTGGATGGTGGTGGAGCCCTCAGCTTGGCTCCTACCTCACCCACTTTGGGACCCAAGCCTTTCGCTCATTTTTGCCTTTCAGCCAGCCTGCTGGTGCGAGCTCGAGCACTACACGCCTCTTATTCACCCCTTAGCTTGCCAACTCTATCTCTTGGCTGGGAAGATTGGGAATGCCTCGTATCACAGTCTCAGGCCGTACCGGTTGGGGCAGGTTGTGTGGTAGGTCGGTGGGCAGCGAGCCGCTGCTGTCTCTGGACTTCTTTAAGTGGAGCGATAGTTCGCTCTAGCTCGTCGGGATTTTGAAGCACGGACTGCACCACTGGGTCTAACCCATCTTGGAGTGTAGTTGGGGCCCATACTTGGTTAGTAGGTCGCCCTATAGCTCGCTGCCTGGAGGGTTCTCCATCAGCTTGATTTTGATGATGTCCCGATCCTCTCCACCTCCTAGTTGTGGATGACGTGTGTGTATTTTCTTTAGACATATTTCGATAGCAGGTTTATAGTTCATCTTCAAAGAATTTCCAGCAAAGGTAATGAAGGTAGACTTTTTACTAGCCTTGTATGTGAGTGGTTTTCCAGAATTTTGGTTTAATCAACTCAACATGCATGCATTTAAAGTTTCCCATTTTTTGGTATTTCACAGGTTCTGGGAATTTGTTCAATTCCTTTGAATCTTCAAAGTGTTCTTCACCTTACCCAAGTACACCGTCAAATCTTCAAACCATTCTTCTCACTTTTGATTAATCAGAGGTTCGGCCCTTCCTCTAGCGCAAAATTATTGGAAGAATTTGTTAATGTATATGTTTATGTGGCTGATTAATCCAAGTAACTCTTCGAAACAATAATCAAAGATCAAAGGTCAAATTAGGAAATAGATATTGTAGTGAGAGAAAGTAGAGAGAAGTAATTCTTGTTGTAATATGAACTTAGAGTGTGAAAGAGAGTACAAGAGACCTATTTATATGTTTACATGTGATGAGGTGATATTATTTAAGCTTAAATGGCTTAATCAGCTGACAAATGTTCTGACACTTGTCATCTTAAGCCAATTCATCAAGGGCTTTTGGAATCTGAATCAAAACAATTCAGATTTTATCCCAACAATACACACAACTTTTTCTTCTCTCCACCTTACTCTTCTTGCCATTGAAGAGTCTGGGCCAGCTTCAGGGACTTACTTTCCATAGACGCTTCCTAGCATTGTCCTATCCCCTTATGTACTCCTCAAAGTTTTCTATCCTTGCTGACATCACACTAAGATCTTCAGTATTTTTCTTGATGTCAGCTTGGTTGGACTTCACCTGCCCCTTCATCTGCTTCATCTGGGCCATAAGAGCTCTAACTTGTTACTTTAGCTAGTCTATCTCCAAAGTGTACAGTTGAGTTCTTCTCTTCCCCCTTTTCAATAGCATCAAGTTCTAAGGAGGAAGAGAGAGTGGAAGGCAGACTATCAACCTTGGCTTGCAACTCAGTTTGCAAGGACAGCATCCTCTTCGTCTCATCAGCCAAGGACCCCTTCAAGGTGTTGATCACAGTCATGTAGTTCTCAAAAGAAACAAGGGCCTTATTCATATATAAATACTAAAAAATCTCCAAAAAATATTAAATTTAAAATAAATCTTCAAAAAATAGGCTACAGTTTAATAAAATCAGGATTTTTAAAAATCAACTACACTTCATAAATAATTAAATTAAAAAATAATTATATTTTTATTTTTATTTATCTTGAATTAAAATTGAATTTAAAATTAATTTCTTAGTTTTTACTATTTTCTAAGACTTAGTTGAATTTTTTTTACTATTTATTAAAGATTTAATTTTATTATTTGAAGATTTAGTTGATTTATTTTAATATCTTTTAGATTTTATTCAATATTTATATCCTATGGGAGGCAAAATTCAATATTTACATCTTATGGGATTTATTGTGCAATTAAAAATATTAATGAGACTAAATCTAAAACATAGATTAATAGGTTAAACACATTTAAATATGAGTAAATATTATGGGACTAATGCTGCAAACCTTGTATTTAACGGAGCCGTCAATGTTTGGGACCAAATGTTTAAATTTTATAACGTTTGAGACTACAAGTGCAAGAAAAAAATTGTATGGGACCAATTCTGAAATAATACATGTCCTGCGGGACCAAAAGTGCAAAAAACTACATACTTGTTCTACGGGTATTAGTGAGTTGTTTTTTGGGGTATTAATTTGGTGAATTATTTTTAGAGTATTGCTTAGACTGTAAGTATATTTTCCATAATGCAATTCCTGAATCGTTGATGGAATTGACAAATCTGTAATATGCCCGAGATCTTTCATCTTATATTTCACACTTTGAATCGTACCAGGTTCATTAATTCCTTTTAGTATTGAATGTTTCTGTCCAAGTCCTTTATCGTTCCTGTCCAGAGTTTAGAGTCCAATAACATTCTTGTCTAGAGTTCTTTTCTCCCTCTTACGTTTTCTCACTCTCAATGATGCCGTGAATCTTTTGGCAGAGGGAGAGAGGAGTTTTAAAACAAAAATCATAATTGTTTAAAATTCCCTGACAGTTTTAATATTCATAATTCCCGTTAATCATTATCACGAGATGCTTTAAATTAAAACTTGATTCCTTTAATTAATATAAGATGAATTTAATATTTAATTATTTAACCTATTTAATTATACGGATCACTTTAATAGCTAAAATAAATAAATATTTTAACATTCTCCCACTTAGTCCTTGTAATGACATGATGATCTAATAATAACCGTAAAGCACTCCATTCATTAAATTTGCATATATTAAACTTAGTTGAACTAGAATAGTTCGGATCATGGCGGTCACATATCATTTAGCGACATGATCCCTTCCATGTATCACAGAACGACTTTAATCCAATAAACTTAAATTTGAAGGATAACTGAAAGCTTCAAACTTTCATTACTTGATGAAAACAATAAACATCAAGATAATTTGTTATCTATCACAATCATGTGTACACTAATGTCATAAGATAACAACTTTAATATTTTGAAAGAAACGAATCCTTTACTGATATCAAAGTGTCAACTATAACAAACATAGTAACCAGATCAGTACTATCAATACAGCAAGGTTTTATCCAAAATACCCACACGACCTACATGACCTGTAAAGGCCTTGGGCGCTAATCCTTTAGTTAACGGGTCTGCTATCATATAATTAGTACTAATATGCTCAAAATAGACACTTCGTTTCTTAACTTCTTCCTTAACTGTCAAGTACTTTAACTCCATGTGTTTAACACCCTTAGAGTACTTGTCATTCTTTGAGAAGAAGACAGATGCAGAATTATCACAATTAATTCTCAGCGGCTTGGATATATTATCGACAATTCCAAGTCCTGAGATTAAGTTCCGCAACCACAGTCCTTGAACCATGGCCTCAAAGCATGCCACGAATTCAGCCTCCATTGTGGAAGTAGCAATGACAGACTGCTTTCCACTTTTCCATGATACTGCTCCACCAGCTAATAGGAACAAGTAGCCAAATGTAGATTTTTTAATATCTACGCATCCAGCATAATGAATCTGAATAGCTATTTATCTCGAATAATTCAGATCTCCTGTATGTAAGCATATGTTCTTTGGTGCCTTGCAAATACCTTAGAATTTTCTTGCAGCTTTCCAATGGTCCATCCCAGGATTGCTTTGGTATCTACCTAACAAACCAACAACAAAACTGATGTCAGGTCTTGTACACGTTTGCGCATACATCAAGCACCCAACGACTGAAGCATAGGGAATCCTTTCCATTTTCTTTTGTTCCAATTCACTTTTAGGACATTGCATTAGACTGAACTTGTCACCTTTCTGAATTGGAACTATTCCTGCTGAACACTTGTCCATGTTAAATCTCTCTAAAACTTTATTGATGTAACCTTTCTGTGATATTCATAATACTCTGTTGGGACAATCTGAGTATTTTGATTAGATCCCAAAACCCCTGATGATTTGCCTAAGTACAGTTAGTTAGGATAGTCTAGATCAGGATAGTCAAGTTAGGGATTCAGTTCAGGGGAAACGTGTTGAAGACTGAAGAATATTGGAGTTGACCCAATTGCCTGAAGTCTGATGTGCAACTCGCCCTGAAGATGTTCAGAGTCAGTCTTGAAGAAGATTGCCTGAACTGAAGCTGAAGACCAAAGCTTGAAGATCCATCCTGAAGATTATCCGGACAAGCCACTGACTGATGTTCTACTGAGTACACTAAGCATGCTCAGTACAGAACTTAGTCAGTGAAGGGCAAAGTAATGTGACCTATCAGGCTGAGCTGAATGCTCATAAGACCTGACTTAGGCCTTGAGTCAATTTATCTGACTCATGTAAGTCCAAAGCAAAAAGGTCACGACTTACCGGGCTGAATAACCTATCAGTCTGAGCTGAATACTCATAAGACCTCACTCGGGCATTGTGTCAGTTCTCCTGATACATGTAAGTCCAAAGAAAAAAGGTTATTTATGCTATGGGACATAGAGATAAAGAGAATGTCAGTAAGACTCCGATAAAGACAAACATGCAGGCTAAGTTCTTAACAAGAAACTCAGAGTATTGAATGTACGAGGAAAGGACAATTGTCAGACGATCAACTAGCCATTTGTATGGAGAGCCAATCATTTCTGGACACGCTTGTACTGAGTCTGCGGAGTAATTAATGCGGCATTTAATGCGTCTCAGAGTTGCAGGCGGCGGGACAAATATTCCCAGATTAAGCATGGGAAAAAGGTCAACAACTACATCTAGTCTGCAACCACCTTAAATAGGAAATATTTGGAAAGATCTCCTCCAACGGATCAATTTCAAATCTTACCTATAAATACAGAGAGCATTGCCCCCATTCAAGGCTAACGGGAAATTTCCAAGTGAAAGCTCTCAAGAATCCAAGCACTCAAAGCCTACCTTGAACAACACTCTGTAATTAAATTTCCCTAGTGTTGTAGTAGGATTCACTCTGTATTTGCTTAGTTTTGATAGCTCTAATCTTTAGCATCGATTTGTATTGCTAGGGCTATCCTTAGTTGGAACCAAGAATACCAAACCACTCAGGGTGTGAGATTGGTTGGTTAGAAAGACAGGGACTTGTAAAACCACCCGGGGTAAGTTCCTAAGAGTGGAAGTTGGCTATTCGTATCCCTTGGCACGTAAAACCCAAGTACCTATCCTCAGGGTTTTGAGGATAGCTTCCTGTTAAATCAGGTCGTGGACGTAGCAGTTGGTTATCTCCGAACCACGTTAAAAAGTCCCTTGTGTGCTGATTTACTATTTGCTCGGGATCATAATTGTCATTCATATCAAACTGAGCATACTGCATTGTTTTGATCATCAGGCTGAATCAATCATCCTGAGTCTTAATACTGTGCACCAGCCTTAACCACCAATTTACTAAGCAAACTCAGAAAAAGTTTTCTGAAACTAAAACGAGTAGAAACTAAGGGCTCACATTCTGCACGTACTCTAGCTTACTGAGATAGTAGTCCAACTGACTTTCTTCCGAGCAGTCAGTAGGTTTGTTATCTCTACTGAGCTTCTGAGCATATCACTCACACTCAGCCTATCTGACTCCATTACTGACTTGTCCCTGCTGCCCTTGCGGACTATCAGTTTATCTGAGTAACATCAGGATCTTCCTGACTGAGCGTGTTAGAGTATTTTTCTGAGTATTCAGAAAAATCTGATATCAGTGTATTCCCCCCCATACACTGATTATACTCATTTTGGGACCAACAAGTGGTATCAGAGCAGTGGTTCAAAAGACCACTGACTTTGTTTACCAACAGTTTCTGAGAAGAAACTCTTGGTGGTCAACTGAACAGATCTTGTTTCTGAAAACGTGCATATCATGGCATCCGGTTCTAAGTGCCTTGAGGGCAATCTTCCTGAATTCTCTATTGATAATTATGATTATTGGAAATTCAGGGGCCTTGCACATCTCTACTCTATCCATGATCAGATGCCCCAGGTGATTGAGCATGGTCCTATCAGATTTATGAGGAATCTTCACACCACCTGGCCCATAGCTGGTAATGTCCATGTTCTGGCGGCCGGAGATGAGCCAGTGGAGAGGTTTGTGCTTACATCTGATCAGATTAAGCAAATCGGAATGTATAATGTTGCGAAGAACATTATACTCCAAACCATTTCTTATGAGAATTCGGTCAGGCTCATGCATCTGAAAACCGCGAAGGAGATCTGGGATGCGCTGAAGGAGATGAGTGAGGGCTCAGAGAAGATCAAGAAGAACAAGCGTGATCTTGCTATCAGGAAGTTTGAGGTCTTTCGGATGTTGGAAGGAGAGTCCATCGATCAGATGGAAGCTCGGTTCATTAAGATGATGAACGAGCTAGCAACCCTTGGGAAGGACTTTCCCAAGAGGGAGGTGTCGTCCAAAATCCTGAACTATCTTCCTGAAAGATGGGACACATGAGTGATCTTGTTAAAGAACTCTCAGGATCTCACAAACATTCCTTACTCTTACCTATTCTCAGAGTTAAAGGCTCTGGAATTTGACCTCGATAAGAGGAAGAAGAAGGGTGCTGTCAGTGAGGATGTGAGTGAAGAGAAGACACCTGAGAAGGAAAAGAGCGTGGCTCTTGAAGCTACTCCCGAGCCTGAGGCTGGATCTGGCTCGAAATCACTCAGAGAGATGAACAAGGATGAGCTAGCCCTGGAGTACAGCTTGATGGCACGATAATTTGAGAAGTTGAACTCTCGTTTCGGCAGGTATAAGAAGTTTTGTACTGACAATCATGACTGCAGGTATTCCAGTCCCAGGAGATCGAGCTCCCAGAGGGAAGAAATGAGGGGTTCTGATCCCAGGAGAGAGAAAGAGAAGAGCCTGAACGACGAAGAGATGAGAAGAGCTCCAAGAGGATAGATGATGCTGATCCCAGAAGATCCAGCTCCAAGCCTGAAAGATCATCAGAGAGCCGGAGGGAGTTGTCAGATAAGAGGTACACTGACAAAACATTTGCTAGTGATGTAGATCAGTGTTACCATTGCAAGAAGACCGGACATTATCAGTATGATTGTCCGGAGCTCAGTGCTCGGGAGCGAGAAGATCGGAGAGCTAAGAGAGAGCTCAGGGCATCAGACCGGAGAGTAATGCTTTCTGAGGATTCTTCAGATTCAGATGGCCCAGGATGTCGGTCCCCTGAACTCTTCTCCGATGAGGAGTATGATAATCTCTGCCTGATGGAAGATGACGATGTATGTTCTTCTGCCTCTTCTCATGATCACGCACCTGAGCTTAGCTCAGACTCAGCAAAAGATCTCGACCTTCAGCTCGCTTTAGAGGAATTGATGGCTGATTTCTCAAGGCTGCAGGAGACTCATATTCACACAGTGGATGTGAATGCACAACTGAGTGTTGAAAATGATCTGTTAACTGAGTCTCTCAGAATGAGAGATACTGAGGAAGCCCTCAGACTAGTAAATCTCCAGGAAGAGTTGCTTCATGCCCGGAATAGGCATGATGAGACTCCAATGGCGGTTGAAAGACTGAATGGAGTAATCAGCTCGCTGATTGAGACTCGTGACACTGATCAGTTCCTTCCTCAGGAACAGCAGATGATTGAGCGTATTGCTCTTGGAGAGATGTTCGAAACTGAGTGGCAAGCCCGCATTAGTGCTGAGCAAACCGCTTGGGATCTTGAGCTGATCTCAAAAGAGAATGCTCATCAGAAACTGGTGCTTCAGTACACCACTGAGATTGAGGCCCTGAAAAAGGAAAATGGGCACCTTGAGGAAAAGTTGAAGAAGTTACACACATCTTCCCAAGTGGTTGATGAGTTAACAAGTTTCTCTCAGCTGACTGATGGTGCAAAAGCTGGGTTAGGCTATGATGCCTCTAAAGACCCAAAGGGCAAGAAGAAGAGAGGTGCTTCAGGGAGCAACTCTCAGAAAAGGTTTGTCCCTGCCCAAACTGACGACAAGAGCCCAAGTGTTGCTCTTCAGGATAAAGGCAAAGGGAAGGAGAAAGCTCCTGAACCTGTCAGGCAAAGGACTGAGGAATCTAGGCCAAAACCTAAGGGAAAGACACAGGCTCCTCATCCTGAGCCGAGGAAGAAGGACCAAAGGAACTCCAAGGCTCAGCCTAGGAACCCTCAAGCCGGAAAGAACTCTGCCCCCAGCACCTCTCAGGTTGGGCCTCAGAATGATCAGGGTAGAAGGAACTCTAGTCAGGGGAGGCCTCAGGCAAGGCCAAGGACTACTGAGGGTCAAAGGTCTCAGGCAGGGCACAGGGCCCATCAAGAACGTCCCAATCCTCAAAGGAGAAGGACGAACCAAGTGGCCCCTGAAAGGCAACGGAGACCTGACTCCGATAACACTCAGGCCAGACCTCAAGTGCCTAGAGGTCAGGCCCGAGCTGCTCCTTCTCAGGACACACAGCAGCCCAATGCACCCAGGCCAAGGAGGAACAGGAGGCCCGCCCCCAGAAATCAATCCAGGGCTTCTGAGACTCAGGCTGACACACATACACCCTCAACTTCCCAGGCACAAAGAAAGAAGAGGACAGTGTATGTTGCTGTTTCTGGGAGACTAGTTTACACTTCTGATGCAATCAGAATTGTGAAATAAATCTGGATCCCGAAGGGTATGGCTGACACTGTAGGACCCAATACGAGATGGGTACCTGAGGCCTGATTCTTTTCAGGTCGCTGCGGGCTACAAGAAGAGGATGGAGGATCAGAAGATAGACTGGTACTTGGATTCAGGGTGTTCCAGGCACATGACTGGATCTCGTGATCTCCTTCAAGATTATGTAGCTCAGGATGGCCCGCAGGTAACCTTTGGTGATAACTCTAAGGGTTTCAGCAGAGGATTCGGTACCCTTGTTGTTGGCTCAGTGAGAGTGCTTAATGTATCCTATGTTGAGGGTCTTAGGCATAACCTGCTTTCGGTCAGTCAGTTTTGTGACCGTGGTTATAGTGTAGAGTTTATATCTAACATATGCCTTGTGAAAGACAAATCTACACTGCAGGTTCTGATTACAGGTGTCAGGAGAGGCAATGTTTATTTTGCTGACTTTAAGAGCAGCTCTCCTGAAACTTGTTTGGTCACTAAGAGCTCATCTGAGCTCAGTTGGCTTTGGCATAAACGCCTGAGTTACTTAAACTTCAAGATTATTAACAAAATTTCTCGACTTTCTCTTGTAGAAGGTCTACCTAATGAAGTTTTTAGCAAAGACCACGTGTGCGGAGCATGTCAGGAAGGCAAGCAAACCAAAGCTTCATTCAAGGAGAAAGATGCCTTCTCAACTGACAGAGTGCTTCAGCTCCTGCACATGGATATGTTTGGTCCAATTACTCCTGTCAGCATGAATGGTAGGAAATATACCCTTGTTGTTGATGATGATTATTTCAGGTACACATGGGTTATTTTCTTGCTGAACAAGAAGGAGACTCAGGTCAAGCTTCCTGAGTTACTCAAGAAATTGAGTACTGAATAGGGTCAGAGCATACTCAGGATCAGATTAGATCGGGGAACTGAGTTTATTAACTCAATTATAACTGATCTTTGTACTGACCTTGGTATTGCTCAGGAGACTTCTGCAGCCAGGACCCCTCAGCAGAATGGGGAAGCTGAGGGAAGGAAACGGACCTTGAAGAAGGCTGCCAGGACCATGTTGGCTGAATCAGGACTGCCCAAGAAGTACTGGGCTGAAGCAATCAACACTGCTTGCTACACTCAGAACCGATCTATGCAGAACAAACAACATGCTCAGACACCTTATGAAACTTGGAATAAAAGGAAGCCTCGGATCTCCTATTTCCATATTTTTTGGTGTAAGTGTTTCATCCTGAACAATGGGAAAGACCAGCTGAAAGCCTTTGATAGCAAGTCTGATGAGGGAGTTTTTTTAGGATACTCCTCAATCAGCAAAGCTTTCAGGGTGTATAACTATCGGACCCTTTGTGTGGAGGAACACCTCATGTTGTGTTTGATGAGACTGCATCAGTGCGTAGTAAATAGGTTCCGAGTCCTGACACTGAGGGGGTTACCAAGAGGGTGACAAGACTGAGCCTGAAGAATCCTGAGTTCAAGATCAAATTGGTGAATGCTCCCAAAGGATGGGATGATGATGATGATCAGGATGGACCTCAGGCCAACCCTCAGCAAGCCCCAGCCTCGGAGAATGTTGAGTCTCAGACGGAGGCACAGACTCAACCAGAGGTACTTACTGTCGGTGATGATGCTTCTACACCTGAGACAGTTACTGAGTCCAACTCTGTAGGGGGAACCAATGTCCCTGATATTGGCCAACCCTCAGGGAATGACTCAGTGTCCGCTGTTCTTGCTAGTTCCGCTTCTTTGCCTGTTATTGTTGAGACTAACATTTCAGGATCAGGCGAGGGAACTTCAGTAGCTCCCAGTGCAACCGTCAGCAGGAGGCGGTGGCTAGATGATAACTCATTGGCTGATATCATTAGTGATGTCAATGAGGGGGTCAGGACAAGGTTGTCCTTTAGCGAGAGTGCTATGTTTTGTTGTTTTCTGAGTGATCAGGAACCTAAGAACATAGAAGAAGCTCTTGCTGACCCCAATTGGATCCTAGCCATGCAGGATGAGCTCAATCAGTTTGAGCGGAATCAGGTTTGGGAGTTAGTTGAGAGACCTAGGTGTCCACATGTTATTGGCACCAAGTGGGTCTTCAAGAACAAGAGGGATGAAAAGAATGTTGTTGTCAAGAATAAGGTCAGACTGGTGGCTAAGGGTTACTCTCAGGGCGAAGGAATCGACTATGATGAGACCTTTGCTCCAGTTGCAAGGTTGGAAGCAATCAGGTTGTTCTTGGCTTATGCAACAGTCAAGAAGTTCAAGGTGTATCAAATGGACGTAAAGAGCACTTTTCTGAATGGTGTACTGAATGAGGAGGTTTATATTGAGCAACCTCCAAGGTTCGAAGTTGGTAACAAGGTTTATCATCTGAAGAAAGCTCTTTATGGACTGAAGCAAGCCCCCAAAGCTTGGTATGATACACTTTCCCAGTTCCAGATAGACCACGGGTTCGTGAAAGGAACAGTGGATAGGACCCTCTTCAGGATATTCGAAGGGGAGGACATTCTCTTGGTTCAGATTTATGTGGATGACATAGTATTTGGATCTCCTAAACTGAAGCTTCGTGAGAAATTCTCCGAGCTGATGACTGGGAAGTTCGAGATGTCAATGATGGGAGAAATGAACTTCTTCTTAGGTCTTCAGGTCAGGCAATCTGACTCTGGAATCTTCATAAATCAGTCCAACTATGCGAGGGACTTGATTCAGAAGTTTGGAGTTCAGTCTAGCAAAGTTTCACGTATTCCCATGAACACAAATGAGAAGCTGGATCCTGACAAGGAGGGGACCTCAGTGAATCAGACTGAATATATGGCACTAATTGGATCCTTATTGTACCTGACTGCAAGTCGTCCTGACATCACTTATGCAGTCGGAGTTTGTGCAAGGTATCAGTCTGATCCGAAGAAGAGTCATCTAGAGAGTGCCAAAAAGATATTGAAATACCTGAAAGGTACAGTCAATTTAGGACTTTGGTATCCCTCTGATGACAACCTAGAACTGACTGGCTATTCAGATGCAGATTATGGAGGCCGTAGGCTTGATAGAAAATCAACTACAGGCACATGTCAGTTTCTAGGGAGCAAACTGATCTCTTGGTTTTCTAAGAAGCAATCCAGTGTTGCAACGTCTACTACTGAGGCTGAGTATATGGCGGCAGGCAGTTGTTGTTCCCAAATTCTTTGGTTGAAAGAACAACTGAGAGACTACCAAATAAAGGCCACTGAAATCCCAATTTATTGTGACAACAATAGTGCCATTGCCATATCCCAAACCCCAGTCTTACACACAAGGTGTAAGCATGTAGACATCGGGCATCACTTTATAAGGGATCATGTTGAGAAGAAGGATATAAGGATGGAAAGGGTCCCTACTGACAAACAGAGAGCCGACATCCTGACTAAGGCCTCTCCTGAAACCAGGTTTGTTGAGTTGTCAGTAGAGTTAGGACTCCTTGACCCAGGCTTAGGAGATTCAGTATGAATCTCAGTTCAGTATGCATAAGGTCCGGGGGAACGACTAACTAAGGATCAGTTTTTTAGGGTCAGTAGAGAGAGGGTGAATGGTTGAAGGAGGAATAGTCAGTATGAAAGGATGGTCAGTATAGACTGACTAAAGTTCAGGACACTAAGTTCAGGGCTTGTCACCCTGATAGGTCAAAAGTGGTATCACTCAAATATCTAAATCTGACTGACTGGTATGTTTTCTGAATTATTTTAGTCATCATATCTTGCTTGCATCATCTTTGATACTGTCTGCCGAGTTGTCATATCAAAATCCTTTTGTACTACAATCTCAGCCGTTCATTTATTTTCGGTTATCATTTAATGCAATAATTTGAATTAAATACCGACATCCTCTGACGCGCATTAAATGCGAAGGAGGTGGGAATAGTTTCCGACAAAGTTTTTGAATTATGACCTTTGAAATCCGAAACTGCTCAATCCACGTACGTGCAGTTTTAAGAATCAATCTCAACTGTTGAATATTAAAGGTCTTTTATTCTGAACCGTCTGATATAACTGAATTTTTAGTATAAATAGGTGTCGATCTCATCCTGAGAAAACTTTCCACTCTCAGAATTCTTGCATCCTATACTATATTTCTCTCTCTACACTAACCTTTCAGTTCTCAATGGCACATTCCAAGACAACCATGTTCCTTGCCAATCTGGAGACGTTGAAAGGCCAAGTTAACTGTGAGCCAATGGCTGATTTCTCATCTGGGCACCCAGACATCATGCCCATTCAAGAATGGGTTACAAAGGCTGGTATTCTCAACTGGGTCTCGAAGATTCCAGAGAAGTTATGTCCATCTCTGGTTGCTGGGTTTCTTATTAGACTGCGGGAGAATCTGTTGATCAGGATAGTCTAGATCAGGATAGTCAAGTTAGGGATTCAGTTCAGGGGGAACATGTTGAAGACTGAAGAATATTGGAGTCAACCCAATTGCCTGAAGTCTGATGTGCAACTCGCCCTGATGATGTTCAGAGTCAGTCTTGAAGAAGATTTCCTGAACTGAAGCTGAAGACCAAAGCTTGAAGATCCATCCTGAAGACTATCCGGACAAGCCACTGATTGATGTTCTACTGAGTACACTAAGCATGCTCAGGACAGAACTTAGTCAGTGAAGGGCAAAGTAATGTGACCTATCAGGCTGAGCTGAATGCTCATAAGACCTGACTTATGTCTTGAGTCAGTTTATCTGACTCATGTAAGTCCAAAGCAAACAGGTCACAACTTGCCGGGCTGAATAACCTATCAGGCTGAGCTGAATGCTCATAAGACCTGACTTGGGCATTGTGTCAGTTCACTTGATCAATGTAAGTCCAAAGCAAAAAGGTTATTTATGCTATGGGACATAGAGACAAAGAGAATGTCAGTAAGACTCCGATAAAGACAAACATTCAGGATGAGTTATTAACAAGAAACTCAGAGTATTGAATGTACGAGGAAAGGACAATTGTCAGACGATCAACTAGCCATTTTTACGGAGAGCCAATCGTTTCTTGACAAGCTTGTACGGAATCTGCACAGCAATTAATGCGGCATTTAATGCATCTCAAAGTTGCAGGCGGCGGGACAAATATTCCCAGATTAAGCATAGGAAAAAGGTCAACAACTACATCTAGCCTGCAACCACCCTAAATAGGAAAGATTTTGAAAGATCTCCTTCAACGGATCAATTTCAAATCTTACCAATAAATACAGAGAGCCTTGCACCCATTCAAGACTAACAGGAAATTTTCAAGTGAAAGCTCTCAAGGATCCAAGCACTCAAAGCATACTTTGAACAACACTCTGCAATTAAATTTCCCTAGTGTTGTAGTAAGATTCACTCTGTATTTGCTTAGTTTTGATAGCTTTAATCTTTTGCATCGATTTGTATTGCTAGGGCTATCCTTAGTTGGAACCAAGAATACCAAACAACTCAGGGTGTGAGATTGGTTGGTAAGAAGGACTGTGACTTGTAAAACCACCCAGGGGTCAGTTCCTAAGAGAGGAAGTTGGCTACTCGTGTCCCTTGGCACGTAAAACCCAAGTACCTATCCTCAGGGATTTGAGGATAACTTCCTGTTAAATCAGGTCGTGGACGTAGGAGTTGGTTATCTCCGAAACACGTTAAAAAGTCCCTTGTGTGCTGATTTACTATTTGCTCAGGATCATAATTGTCATTCATATCAAACTGAGCATACTGCATTGTTTTGATCATCAGGCTGAATCAATCATCCTGAGTCTTAATACTGTGCACCAGCCTTAACCACCAATTTCCTAAGAAAACTTAGAAAAAGATTTTAGAAACTAAAACGAGTAGAAACTAAGGGCTCACATCCTGCACGTACTCTAGCTTACTGAGATAGTAGTCCAACTGACTTGCTTCCGAGCAGTCAGTAGGTTTGTTATCTCTACTGAGCTTCTGAGCACATCACTCACACTCAGCCTATCTGACTCCATTACTGACTTGTCCCTGCTGCCCCTGCGGACTATCAGTTTTGCTAAGTAACATCAGGATCTTCCTGACTGAGCGTGTTAGAGCATTTTTCTGAGTATTCAAAAAAATCTGATATCAGTGTATTCCCCCCCATACACTGATTATACTCGTTTCGGGACCAACATACTCCTTGTGATCTATTACTGAATATTTCTATTCCAATCACATAAGAATCATCACCCATATCTTTCTTTTCAAAGTTCTTAGAGAGAAACTTTTTCACATCATGTAACAAACCCTTATCATTCACAGCAAGCAATATATCATCAACATACAAGATTAAAATAACAAACTTACTCCCACAGACTCTAATATAGATACACCGATCAACAGTGTTCTCTACAAAACAATAAGAGGTGATAGTATCATTAAACTTAAGATACCATTGACGAGAAGCTTACTTTAGTCCATAAATTGACTTCTTTAGCTTACACACTAGATTTTTTTTCCTGTGACCACAAAACCTTCAGGTTGGGTCATGTAAACCTCTTTATCTAAATCCCCATTTAGAAATGTGGTTTTAACGTCCATCTTGTGTAGTTCAAGATCGTACTGAGCAACCATAGCCATGATAATTCTAAAAGAATCTTTCTTTGAAACTGGAGAAAATGTTTCATTGTAATCGATGTCATCTTTTTGGGAGTAACCTTTAGCAACAAGTCTAGCCTTGTACCTTTCAATATTACCATTAGAGTCACGTTTGGTCTTAAAGACCCATTTACAACCGACTATTTTAGACCCTTTAGGTAACTCTACAAAGTCCCAAACATTGTTGTCATCCATCGATTTGATTTCATCTTTCATGGCATCGTACCACTTTATGGAATTGACACTTTCCATGGCTTGTTTAACTGAGACAGGATCCTCTTCAATGCTCAAATCAGATTCATCCTCAAGAGAAAACACCACAAAGTCATCAGAAATAGTTGATCTTTTCTGTCTCGTAGAACGTCTTAAAAGTATATTTTCTCTTGTGGTTCATCATTCTCTTGCGGTTCGTTAATGATCGGTTCATCCATATTAATATCATCTTGTGGATTTGGAACATTAATTTGTTGTTCTTATATATTGTGTCTTTGTGACACAACAACAGGAATAACTATCATAGAAGGTTCATCAGGTGTAGTAGTTTGCACCCGAATTTCTTTAATGTCCACTTTTCGAGTTTCCAAACTCCCACTAGTTTGACCATTTTCAATGAACCGAGCATTTCCTGATTCAATAATCCTCGTACTATGGTTAGGGCAATAAAACCTATATCCTTTTGACTTTTCAGGATAGCCAATGAAGAACCTACTGACTGTCTTAGGATCAAGTTTTCTTTCATGCGGATTATAAATTTTTATTAGAGTACGATTTTGTCTTTCAGCTACACCATTTTGTTGAGGAGTGTCTGACATAGTATATTGTGCACAAATGCCACGACTCTCAAGAAACTTTGTAAATGGACCTGGATTCTGTCCATTTTCATTATATCTACCATAATATTCACCACCACGATCTGATTTCACAACTTTTACCTTTTTATCTAATTGTCTTTCCACCTCATCAATGAACACCTTTAGGAAGTCTACTGATTGATACTTGTCATGCATTAGATAAATTTAACCATAATGTGAGTAATCATCTATAAAAGTGATGAAATATTTATCACCGCTCCAAGAGTGATTATCAAAAGGGCCACAGATATCAGTGTGAATAAGTTCAAGAAGCTGAGTGCTTCTTGTGGCTTTTTTCTTTAATATGTGTTTTGATTGTTTTCCTTTAATACAATAAATACGCACGTTCATGTCACTAAAATCCCAATGAGGAAGAATTTCATTTTTCACCAACCACATTAACCTTTCTTTGGAAATGTGACCTAACCTTTGATGCCACAAGAAAGCAGAACTTTCATTTGGTCCACTACGTTTAATGCCTATTGTAAGCAATTAAAATTTAATTGCCGAAATAAAAATAACACATGAAAAGTTACGTGTTAAAATGCCGAATAATTTTATTATTGGGAATTTAGATTAATTCAATTCCTAAAATAATAAGTTAAATTGGAACTCTAAAGTCCAATAAATTAAATTGGGCCTCTAAAGCCCAATAAATCAAATTGGACCTCTAAAGTCCAATAAATTAAATTGGGCTTCTAAAGCCCAATAAATCAAATTGGACCTCTAAAGTCCAATAAATCAAAATGGGCTCTAAAGCCTAATAATTTAAATTGGGTCTCTAAAGCCTAATAAGTCAAACTGGATCCTTAAAGTCCAATAAATTAAATTGGGCCTCTAAACCCCAATAAGTTAAATCGGCCCTCTAAAGCCCGATAAATCAAATTGGATCCTAAAAGTCCAATAAATTAAATTGGGCCTCAAAAGGTCTAATAAATTATGATAGTGTTGTGGTACCGTTGAGTTGAAGTATTGTTCGAAGTGTGGCGACACTCAAGACAACACTTAATGTGTTCAGAATATTGTAGAGAGAATAAGTAAACAGCGGAAGACTTTTGAACACTAGGATTAACTCAATCTTTCCACAAACTAAAATTAGTTTGTGGTGGCCTCAAGGCTAAAATATCACTAACTTGGAAAAAGTGATTACAAAAACAAATTCGAGACTTGGAAACATTCCTTCCAAATCTCAAACATAAAATTGGATAAAATATCCAAACAAGTTCCCAAATGGCAAACCTAGATTGTTAAGTCTAAGCCTACTTCAAGCATATATAGTACCACACCCCGTGAATAGCTCAGCAAAATGTATGGGATAATAATATACATGAGTGTTGTACTAAGTGTGACAACACATGTGAAATCACTACACTAAAACCGTAAAAATGGGTTCCGATTTATGCGCTATACTTCAGTATGTAGTGAGGGCTCTCTCTCTTGGTTTCTGGACGTATTCCTCATCTATTTATAGAGTTGGAATAATGATCCATCCATCAATGAAGTGGAAATCATGGAGAGAAGTTGAGATCTACTTTTGTAGGAGTTGAGGTAACTTCCATGTAACTTCCTTTCTTTAACTCTCGGTTCTCTGATTCCAGGTTCTTCCACCACGTTCCAGATCCTTCCAGGTGCATCAAGAATATTCTGGGTCATGAGAATAACTGCCGTTGACCGTCGTTGACCAGGGATAGCACCAAGGACAACCATCGAGACAACACTAAGCAGTTGATCACTGGAACATGTTTCCTGAAGGATGATGACCTGAAATGATAGCAACGACAATTTGAACAACACTAAAGAGTTAGTTGTTAGAACAAATATAAGAAGAATCTCCTGGAGGATGGGTGTGATTCCAGATGTGATGACACTGGTTTCAACACTCACATCTTCAATCTCCCCCAATCACGCCTATCCGCAAACACTTAACCTGATGCACACAAAATCAGTTTATGACAAAGGCACAACAGATGTTAGTTTGAAGCAGTGTAATTATAGATAAGAACTTGGTGCACATCTAAACAAAGTATGATAAATGCACAACAAAAATTCTTCATGAGTATCAATGGGAAAGACATCCTAAGTGCTATCAGTTCCATACCAAAACAAAGGAACAATATCAGAGTTAAAGACAAGATAAAAACAGTATTCAAGTTACATCAACTTCAAATAGTTAGTAATGTTAGTGGGATCAGAATTGTGATCTGAGTAGAGTAAAAAACTCCAGCAGCAGCAATCTCCCCCTAACATTAAGAACTCCCCCTTAGTAGCAGCTTCAGTATCAGCATCAGTACTGACAGGATCTGCAGGTGTTGCCTGAGGCATGGCAACATCAGGAGCATCATTACCAGCAACAGCAGCAGCATTAACCTCATCGGTTATATCCTCAATCACAACATTACCAGATCCAGAGCTTTCAACAGCAGCATGTTCATTTGTTAGCGCATCAGTTGGTACTTCTCCCCCTGTGGATGTGGATAGGAGGGATTTCCAAAAGGTGCTCCTTTCTTCAAGGATATCAGCCTGCCTATTAAGAGAAGTGGCTTGGAGTCTAAGTTGTGAGACTTGCTTGGCAAGAGCAGCAGCCTGTTCTTCAATGTACTTGCGATGAATAGTAATAGATACTACCTCACCAGATGTGAAAGTAGATGCAGTGCGAGCAGCAGTGTTGCCAATCGTAGGGGCAACATTTGGTTCATCAGTAGCAGGGACAGAGGCAGATGCAGCAGCTGGAGGGTTATAAGGCAAATCAATCACACGATTACCTTCTAGCAGAACCTTAGCTATACCAAGAATCAATGGCTTAGTAGATAAGTGATCTCTAGCAGTCCTAGTAGCTCCTTGATTCATCAAAAGCCCATGAATCAAGGCAGGATATTGCATTTTTCCAATCTTGGACACTTTTCCACCGAACCCAACCATGTTTGCATAAATAATCTCACCAAGATTGAAGGGCAGATTCTTAGCAATTTTGTAGATCAGGCAAGCATGTTCAGTAGTGACTCTTGTGGTATTTGAGGAAGGCATCCAGTTGTACACACACAGCTTGTGAAGAATTGAATGCAAGCTAGTCAGATTTGCAGTGAACAACTTCTTGGGCCACTTGGTCAGAATTCCACCAGTGATAGAGCAAGTAATCTCATCCATATCAGTCTCCTCAACAACATTATTAGCATTAATAGTTCTAAGAAAATCAGTAATTGCAGCAGGAGATATGTCATAAATGGATCCTCTAAAGAACACTCTACCATACTTTGGACTAGTACTCTTCATCATTGTAGAACATATATGGGCATAGAATTCACAAATCCATGTACTACAAAAGGAACTAGAGTACCTCAGTGTATTGAGCAGCCTCCTTTCCTCAAAGAATGGAATCAGATTGAATGCTTCAAGGTCTTTGTTGTTCATCCTCCTCTCATGTATCACATCTTTCTTGGCAAACTTCTTGTACCGGCTCTTGGAGTCATCAAAGTAGAGGTTATCAGTGCCATAGTTCTCCACATCATAATCAGATTCATCACTACCAGCTTCAGAATTCTCTTCATCATCACCATCAGATTGTTCTTGGTTCTCAGCATCTTCATCATCATTGGCTTCTTCATCACTTTCAGCCTGTTCATCATCATCAACCTGTTCACCAGTTTCCTCAGCTTCAGGGTCATTATCAGTTTCTTCATCAGAGGATGATGAAGAGTTGTGATCAGGTTCTAGATCACCATGTTCTGGAACAGCAGCAGGTGTTGCCTCAGAGGTGGCAACACTGGGAGCTGCAGCTTTGATATTTTCTCCTTTTCTTCAGTCCTTTGCACATCTCAGCAATAGTCACATTATCCTCAGAAATGGCAGGTTCGTCAACCTCCATTGGAGTAGGGATATCAGCAGCCTCTTCTTCAGTATCAGAAATGACAATAGAAGTATTGTCTTTCTTCCTTAAGCTTGAATCACCAAAACCTATCTTTTTCAAGTTCCTACTTGATCTACGGGTTGGTGCAATTTTCCTTTTTCCAGTGGCTTTTGTGACTTTTGATAGTATGGGCACAGGTGGTGATAAGGATGGGGATGATATATGTGATGAAGTGTGAGTGGGTGATTGTGAAAATGGGACTTGTACAGGGATTGCAGACACATTTTCTGAGCTAGGTTCAGCATTTTCATTATCAGCAGGAATATTAGGGCTAGTATGAACAGTAGCAGAGGATTCAACATTTTCTTCCACCCTATAGATAGGAACATCATCTAATTGAGAAGCTAGGGTTTCACATTGAGTATCAGATGTACCTGAAGGAATAATAACTTGAATGGGCAGTGGTGTCAGAACAATCTGTGTCGCCGGTGATGCCATAGTGGATGCAAACGAAGGTGCAGACTCTGGTGCAGTGGCATCGACAGAGACATTGGTAGCAGTATCCTTAGTCATATTTTCGGCCATAGTAGCGAGAGTGATGAGAGGATTTTCGGTTTCAGAGGTTTTAGGGGTTTCAGTGTTTTGATGTGGGTGAGTATGTGAGGAAGATGATTTAGATAGCTTTTTATGCTTCATTGATATGCGTGAGAGACAAAAAGAAACTTTTGATATTTTTTAAAACATTTTAATGCACGAACACAAGAGATGAAGGACAAGGCACATTAAACACAATTTTAACACATAATTAAGAACTTCAATTTATAAGAGAATTTCGAAGATTAGGTGTAGTTTTAAATAAGAGAAAAATATCCACCATTATCTAAATAACTACCCAAGATGTGAAAGTGTAGAAAGTGGGGTGAAAGAGTGGGGTAGTTATTGGAATTTAAAAAAAATAACCGACACATTTAATTAATTAAAAAAATACCATATAATTATCATGCTATTATCATAATTAAAATAATTAAATAACTCATTATGTAAATGCTAAAAAATATTCTGAGACTTAGATCAATTACAGTTTATAATGTAGGCACACATACACACATTTTTTTATGCACTTTTTATTCTCAAGAATTTAATCACCTTTTGAAAAGAACACATCGTGGTTGTCAGCCCCGTGTGCCTAGTTACTCAGCGATCATTCAAGAGTGTTGGTCCCAAAGACAGGTTTTAGGGAAGAATACCTTTGAACAAGTCTAGAAGGGGGGGGTTGAATAGACTTGTAAGGATTCAAAACCTTTTTAAAATTATTTTGCTTATTCAGAAAACCAGCAGACTACTTGAGGTAGTCTAAATTTGAAAATAGTGCGCTGTGAATTGTGCGGAAACGTTTTTAATGAAAATCAGTTTTAGGTGATGTGCACAAGTAATGAACAGAAAGAAATAAGACGAGACGCAAGGGATTTATAGTGGTTCGGACAAATGTCCTACTCCACTCTCCACAATCCAACTGGAATTGTGGGGCTCTCAACTAACTCACTCACTTACTCACTTACACACTTCGAGAGTACTACTCTCTTACAAATTGTTAATGCTTCAATCGCAATTGACTTCTCACAGCTTCTACAAAGCTTTTA
>JAPKLY010000294.1:46970-111249 GCA_026898435.1 Prunella vulgaris
TCTAATTTATAGGGTCAAATAACTAGCCGTTGGGATGGGCTAGAAATCTGAGATCCTATAATCTCGTATTCAATCAATCATTGAGATTGATTGAATCTCCTTTTTTATTCCCGTCAATCTTCGCGATCTACAATCAATCAAGTTTGTCCCCTTGATTGATTGATCTTCTATTCTGGGAATTTCTTTTATGATGCAAGTCAACCCTTGAAATAATTCCGAAGAATCTGGGCCGAGCACAAGACCTCAGCTGATCTGTCTCCTCAGCTGGTGTACCAGTCTGCTGATACTTGGACCTCAGCTGATGTGCAAGTCTATTGGAGTGCACCTCAGCTGGTCTTCTTGACATCGTCTGAATATGTCTTTTATCCATGGTCCTTATCTTGTCTGCGGCGTGCTCTCAGCTGATCAGCTGATCTTCTGATGTCAGCTGATGTTAACTCCTCTGATGATCTGCTCTCGATACTCCAGTGTCAGCTGCTTCAATCTTTTATCCTCTGAACTCGGCTAAGTCCTCAAGGTCTCAGCTGGTCTTCTTCTCTATGATAGCTTCAGATCTTCTAGGCAGCAAGGTAGATTCCCCCTCACTCGAACCTATCTAATCCTAACTACTCATCAGCTGCCTAACAAGTTCAACTGGTCCTATTACAAGCTGATTGGTTTATTATATCATCAAAACATCTAACACAGATATCCTAACAAAGAGTGTTCTTCTTTTCCTTTTTGAAACTAAACAGTCTTTTAAAAAGAACACATCGTGATTGTCAGTCCCGTGTGTCTAGTTACTCAGCATGTCTAGACCTTTGATTTTTTTTTAGAACTTGTGCTTTTCAGAATATGGTTAGCAAAAACAATATAAGTTACAGAACTACTGAATTACGAAATAAAATGATAAAAATACAGTAGTGTTGCTTCAAGTGTAGTAACACTCGGAGCAACGTCACACACAGATTTTCAAGGATTGCAGAGTCCAAGAGATTTTCAAAGTGAAGAAAACCTCTCAAAGTCTAGTGCTTTTGTGAAAATGTCAGCTATTTGTTTTTCAGTGGATATATACTCTAATTTCACTATCTCCTTCTCAACTAGATGTCTTAAAAATGGTGTCTAATACTTATGTGTTTTGTGAGTGAGTGTTGTACCATATTTTTTAAAATGTTGATCGCACTTGTGTTATCACAGAAAATTATCAAAGTATTTGTCTCAAGCACATAATCATCTAGCATTTTTTTAAGCCATAGGAGTTGTGCACAACAGCTACCAGCAGCTATGTACTCAGATTCAGTAGTGGATTGGGAAATGCATTTTTTTTTTACTATGCCAAGAAACAAGATTGTTACCCAAGTAGAAACAACCACCACTAGTGCTTTTCCTATCATCACAGTCACCAGCCCAGTCAGCATCATTGTAGCCTACTAGTGTGCTATTTGTGTCTTTTGAAAACCACAATCCCATGTCACTTGTGCCACTCACATATCTGATGATCCTCTTCACAGCCTTCATGTGAGATTCCTTGGGGTTTGCTTGGTATCTGGCACACACACAAACATTGTACATAATATCAGGTCTACTGGAAGTTAAGTATAGTAAACTGCCAATCATAGATCGATACAGAGTGTGGTCAACACTTTGTCCAACATCATCTTTGCACAGTTTCTGTGAAGTTCCCATAGGAGTTTTCATAGGCTTTGCATCAGTAAGACCAAATCTTTTCACTAAGTTTTTAGCATACTTACTTTGAGAAATGAAAATACCACTATCACTTTGTTTGATTTGTAATCCTAAAAAGTAATTTAGGTCACCAACCATGCTCATTTCAAAAGTAGTAGTCATAGCTTTCACAAAGTTATCAATCAATTCTTGTGATGTTACACCAAATACAATATCATCAACATATATCTGTGCAATCAAGAAACTATTAGTATCATGCTTAATGAAAAGAGTTCTATCAGCCTCACCTCTAATGAATCCAAATTGTAGTAAGAAATCAGTAAGTCTACCATACCAAGCTCTAGGGGCTTGTTTCAAACCATAAAAAGCTTTCTTCAATTTATACACATAATCAGGATGAAATTGATCTACAAAACTTTTTGGTTGTTCTACAAAAGCTTCCTCAAGTAAAAGACCATTTAAAAAAGCAGCCTTAACATCCATTTGAAACAATTTAATTCCAATAAAACATGCAATAGATAATAGAAGTCTAATAGATTCTATCCTAGCAACGGGAGCAAATGTTTCATCGAAATCAATTCCTTCAATTTGTGTATAACCTTGTGCAACAAGCCTAGCTTTGTTTCTTACTATATTACCAGATTCATCAGTTTTATTCTTGAAAATCCACTTTGTTCCAATTACATTCATGTTTGAAGGTCTAGGTACTAGAGTCCAAACATCATTTCTAGTGAATTGTTCAAGTTTTTCTTGCATAGCCTCAGTCCAACTTTCATCTTTCAAAGCTTCAGACACATTTTTGGGTTCAATAGAAGAAAAATAACCTTAAGTACATACCTGGGTGCATATATTAGACATGCAAACAGAACGTACTACCTCATTCATTTTACCTTTTCTTCTTGTGAGAACACCAACTGAGGATTCACCTATAATCTGTGATGAAGGATGATCCTTCTTGCATCTACGGACAAGGGTTTGTCCAGGAGTTTTGGGTGACTGATTCTCATCATCTTCTGAATCTGCATCTGATGTCACTGGAGATGTTGTCGCCTTTGGTTCAACACTTTTCACTGGTTCAGTGATACTTGTGATTTTCATCAAGTCAGAGATGTCGTCTTACACCTTTTTACCTGAAATATTTGAAACATCATCGAATACTATGTTCACAGATTCTTGCAAAGTTCTTGTTCTAAGATTGTAAACCCTGTAAGCCTTGCTATTCTTAGAATAACCTAAGAACAGTCCTTTATCACTCTTAGAATCAAACTTTGTCAAGTGATCTCTATCATTCAAAATGTCGCACAAGCATCCGAAGGTATGAAAATATTTCAAGTTAGGTTTACTTTTGTACAATAGCTCATAAGAAGTAATAGAACAACCTGGTCTAAAGAAGACTCTATTAGACAAATGACATGCAGTATTCAATGCTTCAACCCAAAATCTTTTAGACACATTCATTGAAGTTAACATCACTCTAGCCATTTCTTGCAATGTCCTATTTTTTCTTTCAGCTATGCCATTTTGCTGTTTAGTTTTAGGAGAGGAAAACTCTTGTACAATGCCTTTCTTTTCTCAAAAATCAGTGAACATGCCATTTTCAAATTCCTTACCATGATCAGTTCTAATCCTACTAACTTTCAGATTAAAAACATTTTTCAAACGCTTGTAAAGGATTTTGAAAACTTCAAAAGTGTCAGATTTTTCTCTAATGAACTCAACCAATGAAAACCTTGAAAAGTCATCAACAACAACTAATGAGTATTTCTTACCACCAAGACTTTCTGTCTCCATAGGACCCATAAGATCCATGTGAAGAAGTTCCAAGCATCTAGTAGTTGTGCATATTGATGTGATATTGTGTGAAGTTTTTACTTGTTTACCTTTTTGGCATGATCCACAAACGGGTGTATTTGTGAAACTAAGCTTAGGTAACCCTCTAACAGCCTCTGTCTTAACCAATTTTTGTAAATTTCTGTAATTTACATGGCCAAGCTTTTGGTTCCAAAGAACACTTTCATCAGATTGTGAAATGTTGCACGAAGTGTTGTCACCAATGAGATAACAGTTGTCAGCAGATCGATGACCAACCATTACACATTTATCAGTTTCATCCAATACTAAACATGAATCTTTATCAAACTTCACATGCAGATTATTATCACACAACTGACTTATGCTTATCAAGTTAGCACGTAAACCTTCAACATGCAACACATTTTTCAGTTTTGGAAAGCCTTAAACATTCAAAGTTCCTCTTCCTATTATGTTACCCTTAGAATCACCACCATATGTAACTTTACCACCATCAAAAATTTCATATTCATTCAAGTATTCAATATTTCCTGTCATATGTCTAGAACACCCACTGTCAAAATACCATAAACCATGTACACATGCTTGTAAAGAAGTACAAACAACATTGCAAAGCACTTTGAGTTTTCTAATCCATGCAGTTTTTTATGTGTGTGAATACTTGTGTCCTAACACTCCGGGTAACACTTTTCCAGAAAGCAAATCATCTTTTTATTTGAAACAGTAAGGACGAATGTGTCCAGGAACTGAACAATAATGACAGATAAAAGTTCTTTTGCCTCTTTGTTTTGGAATTTTTTTGGAAGAAACTTTAGAATTTGGTTTCACAAAGGTGATAGGTTTTTCAAAACTAAAAGGGATAGAATTTTCAGAAAATCCAAGACCACATTTATCAGTTTTTCCAACAGTCAAAGCTTCATTTAAGGCAGTTGTACCTTTAGAGTACTTTTTGAAACTAAGAGTGGAAGCAGTCAACTTTTCTTGGAGTTTAGAAATTTCAAGATCCTTTTTTGTGAGATTTACCTCAAGTCTTGTGATGGTCTCAATCAGCTCTTCATTAGCTCGATTGACAGATTTCAGTTCATTCTGCAGTTTAGTAACCTTTATTTCTAAAGGTTCTTGTGAGGTACCTGTTCTAGAATAGAAAACATTAGTACTATCTTCATCAGAATCAGAAACAGACTGGAACCTGTTTGATGTTGTTGTTGGGGTTGTCACACTGGGTTCGACATCTGAGTCACTTTCAGGGAAGTCATCTCTCACACATTCATATAAGAATGCAAGTTCTTCATCTGTAAACTTTATCTCTTCATCAGAATCTTCATCACTCAAAGAAACAGTTAAGCTCATCCTTTTCTTTAATTGTGTGTTAGCACATTCATTTGCATAATGACCATAACCAGTACACTCATCACAAATGATATTTTTTCTATAATCAAGATCATACTTAGAGTTTCTTCTTTGAAAAGATTTTCTACCAGAAGTTTGAGGGGAATTTTTAAAATCTATCTTAGGCTTAGTGTTAAAATCAGATTTATTTCTCTTTTGCTTAAGATAGGCTTCAAAATTTTTGGTAAGAAATGCAATACTATCAGTGTCATATGAAGTGTCATCAACACTATCGTCAACCTGTTCAATTTCAGTAAAAACAGAAGTTTTTCCAGAACTTGAAGAGGTTTCTCCTTTGAAAACAACAACACCATTTTTATCATAAGCAGATTCTTGTTGAGATAAGTCAATTTCATAAGTTTTTAATATGCTCATTAACTCATTATGACTCAACAAATCAGTGTTCCTAGCTTCCTCAATGGCACAAACTTTGCCATTGAATCTTCTAGGAAGAGTACGAAGGATTTTGTTTACTAACCTGATATTGGAGATTGGATCTCCAAGTGATTGCAATTCATTCACCACCTCATAGAGTCTCTCATTGTAGGAAGAAATCGTCTCATCATCTTTCATTCTTAGGCCTTCAAACTTTGTGTTCAGCATCCTTGCTTTGGCTCTACGGAAACTACCAGAACCTTCACAGTGTTCTTGTAGTCTTTCCCATGCATCTTTGGCTGAAACACAATTCTGGATAAGGTTGAACATTACCGTATCAACCGATGAATTGATTGCGTTGATGGCCTTTGAATTGTACAATGATGAGTTGTTCTCCTCTGTGGTCCATTCAAGCTCGTTCTTGAGAATCTGGTCTCCATCTTTATCTTCAGTTGTGGGAGGACTTCAACCTGACAGGATGCTCTTCCATGCACGTTCATCAAGAGCTTTAATGTAACTCCTCATCCGACTTTTCCATGCAGCATAATTGGTTCCATCAAGTATGGGAGGACGAGTGATGGATCCACTGGAGTAGATAGCTCCAGGAGGGTAATCCATAGCAACTCAACACTTAGTACCGTCAAGTGATGGCTCTGATACCACCTGATAGTGCTGTGGTACCGTTGAGTTGAAGTATTGTTCGAAGTGTAGCGATACTCAAGACAACACTTAATGTGTTCAGAATATTGTAGAGAGAATAAGTAAACAACGAAAACTTTTGAACACAGGGATTAACTCAATCTTTCCACAAACTAAAATTAGTTTGTGGCGGCCTCAAGGCCGAAATATCACTAACTTGGAAAAAGTGATTACAAAAACAAATTCGAGATTTGGAAACATTCCTTCCAAATCTCAAACATAAAATTGGATAAAATATCCAAATAAGTTCCCAAATGGCAAACCTAGATTGTTAAGTCTAAGCCTACTTTAAGCATATACTACCACACCCCGTGAATAGCTCAGCAAAACGTATGGGATAATAATATACACGAGTGTTGTACTAACTGTGACAACACATGTGAAATCACTACACTAAAACCGTAAAAATAGGTTCCGATTTATGCGCTATGCTTTAATATGTAGTGAGGGCTCTCTCTCTCTTGGTTTCTGGACGTATTCCTCATCTATTTATAGAGTTGGAATAATGATCCATCCATCAATGAAGTGGAAATCATGGAGAGAAGTTGAGATCAACTTTTGTAGGAGTTGAGGTAACTTCCATGTAACTTCCTTTCTTTAACTCTCGGTTCTCTGATTCCAGGTTCTTTTACCATGTTCCAGATCCTTCCAGGTGCATCAAGAATATTCTGGGTCATGGGAATAACTGTCGTTGACCGTCGTTGACCAGGGATAGCACCAAGGACAACAAATCTAGGCAACACTAAGCAGTTGATCACTGGAACATGTTTCCTGAAGGATGATGACCTGAAATGATAGCAAAGACAATTTGAACAACACTAAAGAGTTAGTTGTTAGAACAAATATAAGAAGAATGTCCTGGAGGATGGGTGTGATTCCAGATGTGATGACACTGGTTTCAACACTCACATCTTCAAATTAAATTACCCCTTAAAAGCCCAGTAAATCAAATTAAATCCAGTATAGTAAATTAAATTAAATCCAGTATAGTCAAATTAAATTGCCCCTTAAAAACCCAGTAAATCCAATGTTAATGCTATTACGAGAAGTATGACGAAAAAGGCATTAACACACGCCTCTTCAGAAGCAGACCCATCAGCAGATACAACTACGAAAAAGCTATCCTACATGGATGAAAGTGAAGGGGATAATTCCGCATGCTCAATTCCCCGTTCATTTTCTAGTTCTTCAACTACGAATCTGGCTCCGGCCATGACAACAAATGCTACAACTGTTGAAGAGCAACTTGCATGACTAATGAAATCCATTGATGGGATTTCACGGCAGCTTCAAGAGCAAGACGCCCGGATCTCTAACTTGATGAACAGGGCGGATAACAACGATGTGGGTCGTGCTAAAGGCAAAACTGTTGAGGAAGAGACCTCAACTAAACATCAAGTGGAAAGGAACGACATGACTGCCAAAGAGTTCCCAATATCTCTTGAGAATGGGATTAATATAGATCAACTCAAAGATCTTATATTGGAGACCGTGAAGGGTAAAGTTGACGATGGTTCCAAATCATCCTTCACATATGCCAAGCCATATACTAAGAGGATCGATGACTTAGCAATGCCCCTAGGTTATCAGGCCCCAAAGTTTCAACACTTTGATGGAAAAGGGAACCCAAAACAACACGTGGCTCATTTTGTTGAAACATGCAACAATGCCGGCACATATGGAGACCATTTGGCAAAGCAATTTGTCTGTTATTTAAAGGGAAATGCCTTCGAATGGTATATTGACTTGGAGGCTAACTCCATCGATAGTTGGGATCAGTTGGAATATGAATTCCTAAATCAATTTTATAGCACAAGAAGAACTGTTAACATGATTGAGCTAACCAATACCCGTCAACCAAAAGATGAGCCGGTGATCGACTATATTAATAGATGGAGAAATCTGAGCTTAAACTGAAAGGATAGACTATCGGAAAAGTCAGCTATTGAAATGTGCATCCAAGGGATGCAATGGGGTCTAAGATACATTCTTCAAGGGATACAGCCGAGAACTTTTGAAGAATTAGCTACGAGAGCTCACAATATGGAGCTAAGTATGTCCATTAATGGGTCTGACGAACCACTAATTCGAGAACATCTCGATAAAACTTTTGTTAAACCTTTAAATAAGGAATACATAACAGACATGACTCGCGATAGGGGCAAAAAGGTTTAACTTTGAATGACATGCGACAAAAGCAATATCCATTCTTAGACTCTGATGTCTCTAGGATATTTGATGAGCTACTCGATGAAAAAATAATTGAGCTACCTGAGATTAAACGACTGGAAGAAGCCGGATACATTGACAATCTAAAATATTGCAAGTACCATCGGTTAGTGGGTCACTCAATTGAAGATTGTTTTATCTTTCAAAGAAAAAGTAATGCAATTGGTCCAACAAGGAGATGTAATGTTAGAAAAGACCATCTAAAGTCCATCAACTTAAATCTCCTTGATAAGATACTAAACTGTCTGAGACTCTCGAATCGAGTCGTTCAAATAAAATCTCCAAAAAAAATCTGAAGTCCCTCAAGTCCAAATATCCTTGATAAGAGACTAAACTGTCTGAGACTCACAAATTGAGTCGTTCAAATAAAATCTCCAAAAAAAAATCTAAAGTCCGTCAAGTCCAAATCTCCTTGATACGAGATTAAACTTTCTAAAACTCTAAACTAGAGTCCCTCAAATCAAATCTCCTTGATACGAGATTAAACTGTCTAAGATTCTCAAATGGAGTCCACCAAATCAAATCTCCTTGATACGAGATTAAACTGTCTAAAACTCTCAAATAAAGCCCATCAAATCGAATCTCCTTGATACAAGATTAAACTGTCTAAGACTCTCAAATAAAGCCCCTCAAATTAAATCTTCTTGAGAAAAGATTCAAACGGCATTAGACTCTCAAATTGAGTCGTTCGAATCAATGCTCCTTGATACGAGCATAAACTATCTTAAATTCTAAAATCCAAAGCTCCATGATGCACGAGCCTAAACTGCATGTTGCTCCTGGTCCACATGAGGATAAACTGTGTATGACGACCAGCAAAGATGATTACATGTGGTTAAACTGTTAACTTATCCTACTAAATGTGTTTAAGTGGTTAAATAATTTATATCCTACTGCGACTATGGTAGTAAAAAGTATACGTTCTTCCTGGGCCGCATGAGGTTAAATTGTGTACGGCGCCCCCGAAAATCAAACCATGTTCCCCTTGAACTACGTTTTGACTTGATCCTCTTTTAAAAGAGGTACGTAGGCAGCTTAATATATTACTAAGTTCAGTCATAATTTAGCGTATGAGCTAGATATCGAGTTGCAAAATAAATTACTCTAGGCAAGCGCAACAAGAAATTTTGGAGACTAAATTTTGATTAATTTTGGATTCAAGATAAAGCCTAAAAGATACTCATAGATGAAAGAAGAATTGCAATAGAGTGATTTGGATTCATCATAAATTCAAGAAATTTCAAGTTTCAAGTTAAATACAAAAATCAAATCGAGTTTCGCAATTCGTCCACATCGATTGAAGACGCTCGCGAACGAAGTGCGAGGGGGTAATTTGTAAGCAATTAAAATTTAATTGCCGAAATAAAAAATAACACGGAATATTTACGTGTTAAAATGCCGAATAATTTTATTATTGGGAATTTAGATTAATTCGATTCCTAAAATAATAAGTTAAATCGGAACTCTAAAGTCCAATAAATTAAATTGGGCCTCTAAAGCCCAATAAATCAAATTGGACCTCTAAAGTCCAATAAATCAAATTGGGCCTATAAAGCCTAATAATTTAAATTGGGTCTCTAAAGCCTAATAAGTCAAACTGGATCCTTAAAGTCCAATAAATTAAATTGGGCCTCTAAACCCCAATAAGTTAAATCGGACCTCTAAAGCCCAATAAATCAAATTGGATCCTTAAAGTCCAATAAATTAAATGGGGCCTCAAAAGGTCTAATAAATTAAATTGCCCCTTAAAAGCCCAGTAAATCAAATTAATTCCAGTATAGTAAATCAAATCTCAAAAGTCCAACAAATCAGTCAAAATATCTTTGAGATTTATCAAATCTGCCATTATATCTTAAAGATTTATCAAATCTGGCATATTCTGGGAATATTCCACAAATCAAATCTTTTGGCCCATCAAATCTGGCCTGCAAATCTAGAATTCTACACCTATAAATAGAGGTCTCATTCTAGTCACTTACACTTACACAGAGCAAGTCAGAGAGTAAGTCTGAAAAGAAAAGTCTAATAAGTCCACAAATCAAAGATCTTTTAAAATCGAAGTCCCGAGAAGTCCCTAAAAATATCGTTTGATCCGAAATAAGGCTCGACACCCTCGGATTAACGTTATAAGTCCGAAATTAAAGATCTCTCAAGATCGAAGTCCGAAAATCAAAGATCTTTCAAGATCAAAGTCCCGCAAACTCCGGAAAATTCAAGAAGTCCCAAAGTCAAGATTCAAGAGAAAATTCAGAGGAGAAATTAGAGATTGTAGAACCCATAAATTTTGGCAGATCCGAAATAAATCAAATTGTAATTCCTTTTCGCGTTATTAATAATAAATTTTAATTTCGTGAAAATTTTGTTGTTACACCTATATCATTTTCCACATGAAACAGAGATACAGCGAACTTAATATTCAAATTGAAACGGTAAAGTAAATCACACATAATACCAGAACCGTAATAGTAATTGTGTTTATACAATGAAAAACTATCATTTCCAAATTTGAAATAAAACCCTACAGCATCCAACTTTTCTACTGAAACAAGATTTCTAGCACATTCTGAAACATATAGATAATTTTCTAGATCTAGATGACATCCAGTATCCAGGATCAATTTGTACGTCCCAGTGCCCTCTATTCGTGCTTTCATCCTGTTTCCCATAAACAAATATTGTTCATTTCCGTTTATGTGCTGGATTGAACTAAATCCCTGTAAAACATGTGGCACATGAGTAGTCGCACCAGAATCTAACCACCATGTATTATTAGGAACCTCAACAAGGTTTGATTCAAAGCATATAGACATGTAATGCATACCTTTCTTTTCGAACTAACCCTTTCTTTTAGGACAATCTTTCTTGAAGTGTCCTGTCCTTTTACAAAAGTAACACTTGTTTTGTTGACCACCATCAGCCTTCATTGGGGTCTTGTCCCTTTTCTTGTTCATTTTACCCGGTTTAGCCTTACTACTACAACCTTCATCAAGTGTGAGATGGATAGAGTGATCCTTTATCTTCTTTAATCTCCCTTCCTCTTGTAACAACATAGCTTTTAACTCTTGAAAGTTCCATTTTTCTTTAATGGTGTTGTAGTTCACCTGGATCTGAACAAATTCAATTGGAAGGGAGTTCATGATAAACTGAACCAGAAAAGTCTCACTCACATCCATTCCCATAGTCTTAAGTTTTGCTGCTATGTTGGACATTTCAGTTATATGATCATGGATAGGTTGAGACCACTTAAACTTCTTTGTAGTTAGCTCACTCATAAGGCTTCCTACAATTGATTTGTCTGTTAAGTCCGACAGGGAATACTCTTTGAGTTTTAGCATAAATTCCCTTGTATTGTCCTTCTTCGGCATTGAAGGCTTAATCGTTTCAGCCATGGTCATTTTCATTAGATTTAAAATCAGCCTATTAGACCGCTCCCAAGCCTCATATATGGACTTGTCAACTTTTGAGCTAGTCTCAGTAATGGCTGGAGGAATCTATTCAGTATCCAATTCCATAACAACTAAGTGAAAATGGGTTTGTACGGACCAATCCACATAATCAAACCATTGAATTTGACCACTGCATTTCCCGATGCGAAAAGATTCATTGAAACTGCACAATTTTATATATGCTTACCTATTAGTGCTTGAGTTAACTATAATAAAGCTAAATTTATACTTTAAACATGTACTCAAATTTACCTTTGGGCTAAATTTAAATGCACACACTATTATTGATGCTCAAATAAATTTAATAGACAACCATGACGCTTACTAATTAAATTAAGCATGTTATCTTTGGATAAACTTGCAAAATTTAATTTACATGATAGTCTCTTTTATTTTATAAATTATATCCAATGGTCCACCTTTAGGTGACCTCCTCGAAATATAATTTATAATATCAATTGTTCAATTAATTCATAATGTCTTTCTTTTAATAGCATCAATTTAAATGAACAATTGATTTAATACACTTAATTAATTAACTTTGCAAACTAGACCACTTTGGTGACTAACTAGTTTCTATAATTTAAATAATTTGAAGTGCATAAAATTTTAATTGTTGAATTAATTATATTCAACAACAATTAATTTAATTCCTATAATAGGCCCAAATTAAAACATAAATTATAAATACATAAAGGCCCAATTCAAATCAAATTAATAGAAAATATATCAAGGCCCATTATGGATAATAACAAGTAAATGCTTTCGTGAGAAAGCCTTTCCATTAATTCAATAATAATGCAAATCAAAGAATAAGTCAACAGTGTGTAACCATTATTCACTCCATTATTACGTAATCATCTAGCGCATAAATAATTATCCGCCCAGTATGCATATTTACCTAAATAACTTGAGCATAAATACTTTGACCAAGTCAACAATAATTACATGCCAAGAAATAAATTAAAAGAAAAATATATATACATGTTAATAATCTTTTCGGCATATATATGACTATCAAAATCAAAATTAACTATTTTGACTCTTTCATAGAAAATATAACTTCCCACACACATGATAATCAAAAGAAAGTTATCAATATATACACTGCATATATATATATACGATTTAGGGATGGCAAATGAAGCGGATCGGAGCGGATACCTCAATATCCATGACTGTTCCGCGCTTATGCCCCGCTTATCCGCCCTACTCCATGCTCCACTGCGAGGCAGCATTTTGAGATCCATGTCTGCCCCCCCCCCGCTCCATCTATTAAATTCTCATAATTTTACAAAATCAATATATTAAAAAAACTAAATGCAAAATATTAAAAATTCACAATTTAATCAACAACAATCCATCCAAATCACCAAATCATATCCAAGATTTGATTATTTTAAAAAATATATATATAATTCTATATATTATTGTTTTTCCCTAATGTAACATTATAGGGTCTGTTTATACTTATTTGTAATAGGCCCAGATGTGAAGGACAAATAGGTATTTTCATTATTGTATTCTTGACCCTCTATAAATAGAGGGTCTCATCCACATTTGTAAAGGTTGGAATCTCATTAAAGAAATAATACACCCATAGGCTAGGGGGCTCTCTTCTGACCACTCAAAGCCATATTTAAGGGAAGAGCTCTCAAACTCTACCCGCAGTGTTGTTGTTCTTTAGTTTTTATTCATATTTATTGTTTTTATCTATTTATTGGATACCCCTATAGCCACATTAATACAATCCTGAAACCCGATAAATCGGTAACAACAAATGGCGCTAGAAGGAGGGTGGCCACGACGCTTATCTTGTTCATATTTACACGAAGATCAACAAAATTCAGAATGAAAAGCTAAGTTTTCTTTTTCTCAAGATTTCTCGAAGTTACAGGAAAAAATATGTACAAGTTCAACGCCAAAACAAAAAGTCTTTTCATGAATCAACTCATAGATTTCTGTTTTTAGAGTGAATAGAAAAAATAAAAAAATAAAAGTCTGATTTACTTTGCTTATCAGTTCATATTTATAGCCATATTTGTATATATCCATCCTCGTATCCCATAAATCTACGGGTTTTGAATTTCAGGAATTTCATAATTGGCTTACCGAAAAAAATTGCAATTACTTGCTGCCATTGGAATGATTGGGCTGGGCCGCAATCGGCATCCCCAAGACATTAGTCGAATGCGCAACTTTCTGGGCTCAATTACAAATTCCCACCGATCAAAGCTTCTTGTCAAAAATAGACCAACGAGTAATCGTCAGTGGTTATTTTCATTCAGTTTTGTTTGATCCAATGGTTATATAATTCACTGTCGGGACGATCAGAGCTGAGGCGAAGTGACTCAACTCCTGTATAACTCGGAGAAGCTTTGCACATAAATTCGAGAAATCCAAAAGGAATCCCCAACAAGAGGCTACACATACGCGATAATTCGAGATTTCACCAGAATTGCCGAAAGTGAATAAGAGATGCCGATCGAAAGTGAGAGTGCAACGAATTTCGGGTTTGTACCTCCTCAATCAAAGTCACTAATCTTGATCGACTGAAATTTGGGCGTAACACTTTGAGAATTTGAGCAAGTTTCGGGCGGTTTTCATTTGGAGTTTGACGCTGACAATGGTTCAATTTTGGAAATTTGAGCAAAATTTGGGGCTTCTTCTTTGGGAGATGAGAGCTGATAACGGTTTTATTTTTGGGAACTTGAGCAAAATCTGCACCCTGAATCGAGGGGTAAGGATGGAACCTCCATCGGCCAGCAAGAGCTCGCGCTTGCAATGGAGGACAATCCTCTCGATCGGTGTCAACAACTCTACCAATCTTCATCTTGAAACAACCCCATTTCTTGAAATAGATTTCAACTTGAAACTATTGTTGTAGCATTTTGTCGAACACCTTCCCTCCAGGCACAGCCACGCAAGGCATTTGACATTGCTACTATCGCCGTCAGGAGTTTTGCAATCATCGTCAAGTGCAATCAAATTTAGTGGCTTGACTCCAGCTTCACACAGAAGAAGACGGCAACTTTGCACTGCTAAATTGGCCATATGCGGTCTGGTTGGATTCTTAATTTCCACCGACATCGCACCTCAAACTATCACGATCAACCTTGTAATCTGAAGATAGGACGACAGACCAAACCGTCGATTGAGCACATCCGTCTGAATTTTCACCAGATGGAATCAGCAAGTGACATACGGGAGCAGCTTTGGCAATCTTAAATCAGATTGGGAAACTGCTCGTCGTCATCCTGTACCAAGAGCGACCACCAATCACCACCGGCCGCTCGCCGTCAACTGACCTATGTCGCCGACGCCAGAGTCCACCTAGACAAGCGAGCTCCTCACTCCGATAAGATCTTCCCAGCGCCAAACTGAAAGGCTCAGCCTAGTCGCAACCAATCTTACACCCATCGAGAACAAAACGGCCCAATGCCCATTTCCAAATTGTTATCGTTGGACCTCGCTACCCTGAACTTGCTTCCAAAAACTTCAGCCGTCGGAACTCATCCCCATGTTTTGAGTTTCGGCCTTCAGCGTTCAGACCTTGCCACTAAGGACGGGCTCCGCATTCCCCCGATATCAGGCTCCTCAATTTCGAGCATATATAACATCAAAAATGGAAAAGATTCAGCATCGATCTCTCACGGCCGTAGACGCCGATCTTTCTCGAGCCCAACCGCCCAGCAGATTTCTTTTGATTTTGGGGCTAGACGATTTCGTTTTGATTTTGGGGGCAAGGTCAATCTTTAGGGGAGGTGGATTTCATAAATTCTTGACTTTATATCTTATGGTTATTGACTCAGTGAAGCTCATCAAGGCGGGAAATTTCACAAAGACATCCAAGATCTTCTCAACGACTTCAGAGATTCGTCGGGCAAGACTTTTTGCCCACCCCAATCAGGTGATTCTCGACTTCCATCCTTTTTAATATGTTTCAATTAAAATTATCAAACATGTTAAAAAGTTGGGGGGCTTATGGTTCATATAACTTGAAAATGATTTTGGAAAATCCAAAACAAAAATATTTGTTTATTCTTTGAATTTCTTTAAGGTAAAAAGTGTTATCCTCTATGAGAACACATAGCTTTATTCAGAGCAAAATATTTAAATTTATTTGCATGCTCATATGTCAAAAGCACATTTAATAGATCACGTTTTTAAAACCCACGAAGGGAACATAAAAGTTTTCTTGTGAACAAAAAAGAAAGTTTGTCCATCTTTGCAGGAATACTCTTTATAAAATCTTGCGTCGTAGCTCATCGAGCAAGCAAGTGACAAAATCTTGCGTCGTAGATGATCGAGCAAGCAAGTCATAAAATCTTGCATCGTAGCTCATCGAGCAAGCAAGTTACAAAATCTTGCGATGCAGCTCATCGAGCAAGCAAGTGACAAAATCTTGCGCAGTAGATGATCGAGCAAGCTAGTCACAAAATCTTGTGTCGTAGCTCATCAGCAAGCAAGTTACAAAATCTTGCGACGCAGCTCATCGAGCAAGCAAGCCATAAAATCTTGCGTCGTAGTTCATCGAGCAAGCAAGTGATAAAATCTTGCATCGTTGCTCATCGAGCAAGCAAGTGACAAAATCTTGCGCCGTAGCTCATCGAGCAAGCAAGTTACAAAATCTTGCAACGCAGCTCATCGAGCAAGCAAGCCACAAAATCTTGCACCATAGCTCATTGAGCAAGCAAGTCACGAAAATCTTGCGTCGTAGCTCATCGAGCAAGCAAGTCACGAAAATCTTGCGTCGTAGTTCATCGAGCAAGCAAGTCGCGAAAATCTTGCGTCGTAGCTCATCGAGCAAGCAAGTTCAGAACATTTTGCATCAAAGCTCCACGAGCTAGCAAATCTCTATCAAACTCACGCAAACCTTCTTAAAGGTTAACGAGCAATATCTCTCGCACAAGTCTTCTTATAGGTTAGTGAGCATAATATCTCGCGCAAGCCTTCTTAAAGGTTAGCGAGCACTCTCACGCGATCCTTCTCGAAAGGTAGCGAGACACAACCTTCCTCATTCGAGCTTGTACTAAGTTAGAGAGGAACTACTTTAAACACCCTCCTCGAGCTAATCATCTCGTAAAGGGTAATTTCTTATAAAGTGCCATGACGAGCTAATTATCTCTATTGTGGGCAAACTTTAGAGCAAAAAGGTTAATATACAAAGTCTAACAAGTAAAACATGGACAACGTATAAACCTTTTCCTCAAAAAAATAAATAATTTATCAAAAAGACTCGCGCTCAAGAAATAACACCTCTAGTCGAGCAACAGCCATGCAAGCCCCGACTTGATTCCGCGTTAGGTGGCGATGCTTCTTCTCGAAATCTCGATTCTTGAAGACATGATCCTGCCTTAAATGGTGATGCGCCTCTTCGTAGGCATGATTCCGCCTTAAATGGCGATGCGATGCGCCTCCTCGTAGGCATGATCCCGCCTTAAATAGCAATGCACCTTCTCAAAATCTCGATTCTTGAAGGCATGATTCCATGCGTCTTCTCGAATACTCGATTCTTGAAGACATGATCCCGCCTTAAATGGCGATGCACCTCCTCGTAGGTATGATTCCACCTTAAATGGCAATGCGATGCACCTCCTCGTAGGCATGATCCCGCCTTAAGTGGCGAAGCACCTTCTCGAAATCTTGATTCTTGAAGGCATGATTCCATGCATCTTCTCGAATACTCAATTCTTGAAGACATGATCCCGCCTTAAATGGCGATGCGCCTCCTCGTAGGCATGATTCCGCCTTAAATGGCGATGCAATGCGCCTCCTCGTAGGCATGATCCCGCCTTAAGTGGCGATGCACCTTCTCGAAATCTCAATTCTTGAAGGCATGATTCCATGTGCCTTCTCAAAATTTTAATTCTTGAAGGCATGTTTCTGCCTTAAATGGCGATGCACCTCTTCGTAGGCATGATCCCGCCTTAAGTGGCGATGCGCCTTCTCGAAGTCTCGATTCTTGAAGGCATGATTCCGCCTTAAATGGCGATGCGCCTCCTCGTAGGCATGATCCCGCCTTAAGTGGCGATGCGCCTTCTCAAAATCTTGATTCTTAAAGGCATGATTCCATCTTTTCAGGCGATGCGCCTTAACCGGCATGATTATTCCGCCTTCTTAGGTGATGTGCCTTAACCGGCATGATTATTCCGCCTTCTTAGGCGATGCGCCTTAACCGGCATGATTATTCTGCCTTTTTAGGCGATGCGCCTTAACCAGCATGATTATTCCGCCTTCTCAAGCGATGCATCTTCTACAGACATGTTTCATTCTGCCTTTCTAACGAGGCACCTTGTTGGAGTTATCAAAGACCTATTGATGTATCGGATTCATCCTGCTAGCCCGTTCGGGGGCTAAAAGCAGAACTCTCAGCCCATGCAAAATGAAGGTACAGAGGAAAACACTACTTTAAGATCGAGCTCCGACTGAAGTCAAAGCCCAATCTTGGGGGCTATTGTTGTGACAAGAAATATATGAATTTGGGCCACTAAACTGGGGTCTACTGGAACCCAGGTTTAATCCTAAATGGGCCGAATTTCCCTAATGTAATAGTATAGGGTCTGTTTATACTTATTTGTAATAGGCCCAGATGTGAAGGGCAAATAGGTATAAATAGACTCTATACTATTACATTAGGGAAATTCGGCCCATTTAGGATTAAACCTGGGTTCCAGTAGACCCCAGTTTAGTGGCCCAAATTCATATATTTCTTGTCACAACAATTATATATATATATATATATAATATTATATATAATTAATATTATATGGAGTGGGGCGGGGCGGATCAGGGCAAAAAATATGTAGATCCATGCCTGATCTGCTCCGCAAGCGGGGCAGGGCTGATCTACTCCATTCTCAAAATGGGGCAGATCGGGGCCAATCCAAACAAAGCGGGACGGATTGGATCAACTGCGGGGTAGGTCGTTTTGCCATCCCTATATACGACAGTGTCATCAAGAAGCGGAAAATTTTTACATACAAAATTATCTATGCATAATGTCATATGATCATATCATGAAGTTGAACAAATCAAATCATCAATAACAATTAGAAGTTACGCTTTTATGGTGAAACATAGACGTCTAAACCAAGGGCTCTAATACCAACTGTAAGGGTCTGCTTGATAGGAGTTATAAATTTGTATGGGTTAAATTTAGTATGGTGTAGAAATAGTATAGGGTAGGTAATGATAAAGTGGGATAAAATATAATATGGGTGTTTGATAGAATATATAAACACCCTTGTATATTTTTATAATAGTGTTTGATAAGGTGTATAAAGTTCCATATAAGCCAATTAAAATTACCCTTATGCCCTTATTTTCCTTATCTATACTTTATGTTTGATAGGCAGTATATCATATTTAGGGCTCATACAACTTCAATTTGGGTTCAACATCCCCAATTTCCACAAAGGCTACGGGGAGGTGGAAGCTGGGCGACGGGCATCGGGCTGAGGTCCACCAACTCAGATGCAGCTTCCACAGCAGGAGACAGCGCTGAAGATTCATCCGATTTGTTCTTCAAGCTCGAGGCATTGCAGATTGCCACTAACTTCTTTTCCGAATTGAATAAGCTTGGTCACGGAGGATTTGGGCCAGTTACAAGTTGTGCTACATGCTATTTCCTTGAATTGATGATGATGCGAGTAAATGAATTATTAGATTTTCATGAAAATTTCTTATTAACCTAATGGGCTATTCCACTAACTTCATTTGGGTTGCCTAGTGTTTATTTCTACAGAAATTCGGGAGTTTTTAGAGCTGATTGGTGTTTTGGAATTTTGATGAGACTTGATGTTGCTATTTGCAATATTGCCTAGTATATGATCGTTAACATGAAAATATCAATTAGCATAGTTGATTATGTTTATTCTTTGATTGATTATGTTTCATTTGTTAGCTTCGTTAGTTGGTTGATTCATTTATTCTTTGATTGATTGTCTTGCACAAATTGTACAGTTGAATATCCAAAAGTAGTTACATGAAACATGTATTTATACCTTTGAGTTGTATGAACTATGAAATGAAATAATTATCCTAATTTTAATATTCTCTTCCCCACGTTGGCACATTACTGTATACCTTGGGAGTAGTTGAAATTTCGATGGGATGGGATTGCCATGGCGAAAGAAGAAAAGATTGTGATTGGTTATATCAAAAACATTAAGAGTTCTATAGAGAATTGGAGGGAGAAGAGTGGGGAGTTGTTTTCATAATTTCATTGACATCAAAACTAAATTACAAGACATGTGTTCTGAGTATTATAATATCCAAAAAAGAAGTACCATTGAACTTCTTCTATACCCTTCAGTACAGATTGTGTGTAACATTCAATTTTGGGGTTTTCAAGGATTTAATAGGTATTTGACAAATAAGTTTCATTTACCTAATAGGGGCCAGATGAGAGCTTCATCTCACGTGTATAATTGTTTCATACAAGATTGTGATGTACCCTATGTGGTTTATGTGGTTTTGTACAGAATTAAGAAGCTTTAAATTTTGATAGGATTTTTTTAGTGTATCACTAAATGCGATTGAATGTGTTGCAAGTGAAATGTGGAACAGGGTAATGTGGAAAAATTCTAATGTGGTAGGAATGTGTTTGACAAAAAATGATATGATGTATGTGCTGATGATATTAATGTAAAAGATAAAGATGACGTTAATGCAATATTTTTTTTATAGTTATGGAAGGGAGTAGAAACACAAAAGATAGTTGTAAGAGTGCCGGTGATTCAAGAGAAGGTCGTGGACAGACTTTGAAGAACGAGCACTTATTGATTGTATGAAGGAGCTTGTGAAGGATCGTTGGAAGACTGAAAATGGCTTCAAGTCAGGTTATATGAAGAAGCTACAGACCATGCTAATGAAAGCGCTGCCTGGAACAGACCTTCGTGTAAATCCACATATTAACTCGAAGATAACTATGTGGAAAAGAATTTATTGTTCACTTCATAGGATGATTGGCACGAATAAGGGAAGTGGCATTGGCTTCAACACTGAAACTTGCCTCATTGATTGCACAGAAGAACAGTGGCAGAACGCTGTGAGGGTAATATTTAACATTTGTTATTATGTTATGTAAATATTCAAATTTATTTTTCAATAACGAATTAATGGGTGTTACATCTATGTAACAGGATGATCCGATCATTGCCGATATGTGTCTGAAAACATGGCCTTTTATGAGGATTGAATGGAATTTTTTGGTTGTGATGTGGCAACTGGAAAAGCTTCTGAGAATGTGTACGATTCATATATAAATTTGGCGAGAGAGGACGACAGATGCCAAAATGACGAGGCACCCACCCATGACCCTGTTGATCTTGCATGGGATGGTGTTGAGGTCAACATGGAGACACAGGACTACTACCCTGTGGATGGAGATAGTCACACTGCAGCCGAAGAAACTCCACCACCACCTAAAAAGTCTACCAGGAAGAGAACGTCCTCCATATCCACCCCTCCTAATGATCCACTGATTAATGTGCTAGATAAACTTGTTGAGACACAGGTGACCTCGTCCGAGTGCCTTAGAGACATTTGTCGAGCCATTTCATACGAGACCAATCTGGGACAGGCAAGACAGGATATCTTTAACATGGTTGACTGCATCCCCAGCTTGACACTTGATCAAAAGATCGATGTGTCAAGCAAGTTGGCTACCACCAGTGGAAAATTGGAGATGTTCATTGGTATGAAGTTTGAGTCGCTTACTCGTTATGCTTATCTTCTGCTGCAGGGGGATTTGTGAGCATTTTCGCTCATTTCAGTAGAATTATGTATGCGTACTGATACAATTTTATTGATTTGTGGTGTTCTCAACATTTTATGGATTTGTGGTGTTCTGAATATTTTATGGATATATGCTTTTAGTCAATGCCAAATGTGTGGAAAATCTTTTTTTAGTCACATGTAAATTAAAGCCTAACTGCCTAAGTAGTTCCCATCTTCATGCAATCATAGTTTTCTAGTATATTATATATTTCATTATGCACAAAATTGTGGTGTTCTCAATATTATAGTTCAATCTGTACAAGCTTCCTGCATTTTCTATGTTGTGATTCTAAGATCAAAATATGATTAATGATAAAAATAACCCGCACAGTAACATTAATAATACATAAAACGTCCATTATAATAACAATAGTAGACCAACATAACAACATGAGATGAGAACCTCCAAACATACGCATTATAGTAAACAAGTCAAACTAACACAGAAGAAAGCATTAACCTAAATACCTCAAACACACACCCTGAAAGCATAGAAACATACAATACAAGATGTCCAAATGATGTTGCTAACCCATGGGGATAGATATCACAATTATTACCAAGTTAAGGACAATTCAGGCCCGTCGTCGGATAGGTGTTGGTATGAGTTTGGCCACTACGCAAATGTTGTGGAATTGGCCAATCATCTAGCATCTCAGGTCCCGGTGAATCTGGTTTATCAAACAATCTAACACGCGTGGGACGGCAATTGCTTTCCCTGGCAGAGGAAGATTCTCCAGGTTCATCATCATCCGGTATTACAATTGGAGAGTTGACAACCCCTCTTTGTCGGATTGGTACAGAAGGACTGTCCGGAATGGTGATAACTTCTGGAGGGTTGTTTGTTCCTTGAGCAACATGGGTCTGTTGTAGGCCTAAGTCTCCATTTTCGGCAAACAAATAATGGAGCTTGTCGTACTCAGGTTCCCCATTGTGAAAGTAAGCTTGTGATAGTGGATTCTCCTACAAAGTTAAACATTATATATGAATACATAGTACAATTTTACGCATGATATTTTAATGTAAATTATGAATCAAGAGAATGGTGTTGCTCGAACCCGTATCATTCGCTCCCACAGTTTGTTTGATGCATGTAAAGTGTTTGTTGCACTATCCCACCATACACGAGGGTGCTCGATCATCAGCGTAAACTGGTCGAAACAATTTTCAAGCTCAGTCTGACGTTCCATAGCATTAATCCATGTGAGCCCCTTATGATATATTTGATTTACTGCAGTAATAGCAGCGCAAATGGCGTTGAAGTTAACCTCCGTTCTTCCATACCATTTACCTAAATTTTTTTGATCAACCAAACCATCAATGAACACCCTGTCCATTTCGTTACTCCAATTGACATTGTAAAAAAAGTTTCTTGTGGTGGAATTTCAAGTACCATGTTGTGGAGTAGGTTATTGTTTGAGAGATATGATGTTGTGGGGAGTGCTGAAATGTGGAATGAATATCATGTCTTAAATAGATATGAGAAGAAATACTAGTCACTACAAAAATCCAAGTTACAAAAACTTTTGTCAGGAATCTAACTATTTAAATGATGTATGCTTCAACTTTTGTCAGGAATCTAATTGTTCAGAATAATGTGGAGTGACTACTCACTGATCTATTTGGTACATGAATAGACTACTGCAGCATGAATAATGTGGAGTGACTACTCATTGAAGACTACTGCAGCATGAATAGACCACACTTTCTTCAGAAGAGAAACTATTTATTTGATGGACGGGTACATGAGTTTGTCGTATAGTGGAAAGTGAACTCAGTCCTTAAAAGAAGGGGAAATGACAACACAATTTATCGTGCAGTGTGTTGTCTATAGGTAGTCCCGTCAAACAGGAATTTGTACTTTAGCAACTCATTTTGTCTATAAAAGCATGCCTATGCTTGATGTTAACCCTATGCCTTGGAAAAAATTAACCATGGCTAGGGTTAGAGTTTTACAACATGAATTCTTATATGATGATGGTTGGAATGTTGAAATTGATAACACTTTTGCTCAAGCTCTGTCCGATGAAGCACAAAAGGGAAACTTTCATGTGGATGGAGATAACACTATTGCTATCCAAGCGGCACAATTGGCTATCAACAAAATGTACAAGAAGTTTTTCAACTTCAAAGTATGCCTCCGTCAGACCCAGAAGTTACGCAAAAGACACCAGGTTTTCTCATGGTTACTCACTGTTCCTGGTGTTCGGTTCGATGAGTCAACTAATCGTCTGCATAAAGATCCTAATCTCTGGCATAATATCTACGTGGTAAATAGACTGATAATTTTAATTTATATATATATATAAATATTTTGAGAATTATTTTAACTATCTTTTTTTATAATCAATAAGGCGAATAAATTTGCTCAAGCTTACGCCGTATATGGCGATCCTCGTTAGGAACAATTCAAAATTATCTTTGGAGATGCATCTGCAAATCCTCAATCTGGTCAATCCACAAATGGGGCTCATCTCACCGACATCCCATCTGATGATGAGAACATCTGAATAGTGGCAAGAATTTGACCAAGTTATTGTCCTGTGTGTAATCGTTGCTATCTATAGTATGATGTTGTTTATGTTAAAATAAGTAGGACATGAATTGTTATGTAGCACTGAGATGGAGCTCCATCCAGATGTACGTGTTATTTGTATTAATATCAATTTCTCGTGTTTGTGTTTCTAGAATAGAAAACCCAATCGTAGATGACAAATCACGAAAATACACTAATACATAATTCAAGCGAGGATGTAAAATTAAATCATTAAAATACAAATTAAGTACAATGGTACATATCCATTGTCTATCCCTGAACACATCATGACATTACCACCATAATCTAAATAGACCGACCTAAAATGAAACCCAACAACAGTACAACAAAAAGTACAAATATGATAAAAATTACAACCAACAACCAAAGGAGAAAATTTGATGGATCTCAATTTTCACTAACTAGATTACATGATCTAACCATTGGTGGGACGTCCTGGGATGCATTATTATCATGGACTTGCTCGTTAACTCGGCAATTCACAAAGCTTCTACTTGTGGTTGACGCAGCCGATATAGTAAATAAAGTTGTAGAGTAATGGACCGCTTATACGTTTGTAAAAGCAGAAATTGAGGTAGTCGTTCTGGCGGATCATCCTTGTGGTGCTCATCACACCAAAGGAAACGTCTCTTATGTCTTCCATTAATTGGGCAAATGTAGAAGTATCTGTCTGGGTGTTGCGAGTTTTGAGAAGCACATCTAATGAGCATAAATCCATTTCCACATTCACACTTGGGAGTAGTCATTTCACTTGATATTAACAAAAAATCATTATCAATACAAACATTAGTGTTACATAAGCAACAATATCACATAAAAAGTGTTTAATACAAACCAAATAAGAGATAATTCAGTGTTTAATACAGACCAAATATGATAAAAAGTACAACACATAACACAAAGTATTTTATATTTCAGCTCTCCACTCATTCCGCATGGACAATGCTTTTTGTTCTCTCCATGAGTTGAATGCAGTTGTAGATGTCAATGAATCTATGAAATCAACATCCCCTATTTCATGTTCCTCTTCGGGTTCAAGATCCGGTTCTGCCTCAACAGGGTCAATAGGCATCTCATTGCGTATAAAATTATGCAGGAGAAAACAAGTCATTATAAGTCTGATTTGGACTTTGATTAGATAAAAGGCTGGACTAGCAAGTATGCCAAAACGCTTCTTAAGGATGCCAAAGGCACACTCAATAACATTGCGTGCTCTGGTATGACGTATGTTGAAGTGTTCATGGGGGTTAGTAGGTCGTGAAGTGCCTGGTCCCCATTCACTCAAATGATATCTTGTCCTTCTATACGGCACAAGAAAGCCTTCAGCATTTGGATATCCGTTATCAGCCAAATAGTAGTTTCCTAAAATGAAAAAAAAAATTGAAAAGGGTCACTGAGAGATGAAAAAAATTGTTTGCATGGATAGTTGAGTATTTTGTTTACCCTTTGGAATTTTGAATCCATTTGGTCTGTTTATAGCATCTCTTAGGGCTCTACAATCAGCTGCTGACCCTTCCCAACCGGGTAGAACATATACAAATCTCATATTTGTATCACAAACTCCTAGGACATTGGTCGACACACAACCCTTTCAGGTTCTAAAACGTGGTCTGTCAGAGGTGGAGACTTGAACATCAATATAAGTACCGTCTAGGGCTCCTAAACAACCCTATGATAAAAAAATTATAGCAACAATTAATAGGGTTTTACATATCAATTTGTATGCTTCAAAATTAACATCAATATATACCTTAAACCATTTACATCTTGGGTTCGTAGAGTCTTCTGGGACAGGAGCGGGCCTTACCAAGAACAGGTCATGCAGTTTTAAAACAGCTTTCAACACAACATGCACATAGTGGGATACTGTTTGCCCTGACCGTTCATAATCAAATCCAACTGTCCTATTATTTTTATGGTGAGCAAGTATACCTAAAAACATCGACACTTGTTCTTCAACACACACATATCTACTGTCACTTAATCCTCCGAGTTCCCTCAGTAAAAACATAATCTTGCAAATGTATTTCGATCCATTTGCAAGTTTGAAATACATTCAGCATCCCTAACCTCATACAACCTATGAAGTCTAATTACTTGTTGAGGAATTTTAGGTAACATCTCCCAAGTGACTGTACGTCTTCTCATATTTCTATTGTTAATTAACAGAATAATGAAAATAATTAGGGAAATTAGGATTGACTGGTGCATAAGTTCCTCGACTAACAAGTACAACAGGTTACGCATTCTAGAACTCAACACCATCGTTTCAATGTGAATGCGGAAAGTCGGCTAAAAAAATCTGCACAAGTACAATACCAATTGAAAAAAAATGTAAATGCTCTTAAACACCATGTAATGCAAGGACTTAGAATACCATAAACACATATATAACTTGGCAAAATTACACCTGAAGTTAATAAACAGCAGGAGATTAAACAAACATAAAAGTAGAAGAGATGTGCTAAAACATTGCATCCCAAGTAGATGGACTGAGGGAATAACATTTTTCTTATCTCTTCTATTTTAAAACCATAGAAACAATTATAAATCTAGCATATTTATGAGTGTAAAGCAAGAAAAAAAAAAGATTTTTATTTCAAGAACTCATAGCCAGTGCCCCTTAATTGACTCAATCTCCCTCCATCCTCTATTTAGTTTGTCAAATCTGACGCCCAACATAAATTACTTATTTTTATATTTTTTGTGTCCTCACATCACTCTCTACATCCACCTAGAACAAATTTTGTGATTTTCACTCAATCACTGCACATGAACATTGTCCTCTGGACTAGATTGACTGGGTTGTTAAATGTTGCAAAGTTCTCATCTGATAACTAAAGGATAGCATAATTGATAGTACCATCTAAATAAAATTAAATGCAGTGCGCGAAAAAGGTTAAAATAATAGAAACCCAAAACCACAGCACTAAGGGGAAACACTTTCGAAGGTGATTCTACTCACAAAAAAAATTCAAATCATTTCAAATTTTTTATATTTCTAATAAAATGCAATACATGAAGAAATTTTTGACAGATGCAAAAACACGCTCTTTTTATTTAATTTTTATTAGTTGAGGGTCAACTCGGTAGTCCTATTACTACATTACATGCAAATTCAGTGTACTATTCATGAAGATTTTCTAGGTTACTGCTCTTCATAAAACATGCTGAACTCAGAACTCATATATAAAGTCTAAATAAAAGAAAGCTTTTCTCAATTCTGCAGTTAAAATACGTTAAGATTGTGCAAAAATAGAAAAGATATACAATGTTTAAGATGATCAATAATTTTTTATGAAGTGTAATTCAAAGTCCTATAGTCTTGGTTTTAAACTTCTAAGAAAAATAAAATGAACGGATAATATTTCTAGAAGAATAGAACATAAACCTATTAAACTATCATTCATTCACTCCACAGGAGGGTATGTTCAAGATACCAAGCATTCAAACTAAAGGCAGCAACAAAAAGTAAAGGAAAAGATTAAACAGTCAAATAACCTGAGGATGTTCAGCATTGAATGGAGGGATGCCAACAATTATAAATCCACAAAAAATGAAGATGTCAACACAATATTGTTGATGTTGAAAAAATGTTATGCAATGTATTGCCATCATTTTAGACAACATCAGAATTTGCCCTTTCTACTAACTTTCCTAATGATTTTTCCATGTTATATTATTTGTCTAGGCATGGAAGTTGAAGACGTGAAGGTCCCAGAAGGTTCTAGAACGTCAGGTGGTTCCATTGCTTGAGTAGAGAGATATCCACTAACTTGGAAGTTATCATTATGGGCGGTTATTTTGAAGCCCACTACTTGGCTTCATTATGGAGTGGAGAGCTCATTATCTACGTCTATAAATAGAGCACCACTTCATCATTTCAAAGTATGACCGAAAAGTATAATTCAGAGTTGAACGGATCATGTGTCATTCACTAGATTCTAGGTTATACACGGTTCATCAGAATGTTGGGAACATTAGTCTCGGCATTGTTCACAACATTCATTGTTTGATCTAACAATCCGTTCGGTTGAACATAGACGTGTTAGGTTTTGTTTAGGTCTATTCTTATAGGTCTTGTTTAGATCCTTGTGTGATCTTGTGTAGGTCTTGCGCAGCCTTGAATTTTGGTTTCTTGTGTAAACCTTGTATTTGTGTCACTACAAGTTATAGTGAAGTTTCTCTGCTAGTGAGGCAGCATAGTCTATACATTTTGTATAGCCTATGAAAATTTTGATATCCCTTTGCAAAAGTGTGCGTTTAAGTCTTCCGCTGTGTAGTGTTGTCATTTATGTTGTCGACATTTTTAACAACACTTCTCTAAAACTTTTTCAATCACACGCACCAACACTGTCATATTTTTTTCCTTACCACAAGTTTTAAATATTAAGACAAAAAGAAATCAAGAACACAGTCACTGAAAAAAGGTGCTCAAGAATAAAACAAGCCAGACAAATGCAACATAACTTTATCCAAAATCACACAAAACTGTGTGAACTAAAATTTCAGAAAAAAATAAACAGTAATTCAAACCCCCCCCCTTCCTCAAACCCCCCAACACACACTAAAACGAACACTAAATTTCTTGTTGAACTCAAAATCCCACAACCAAGAACACCTTTCAGACAAAGAAAACTAAAAAACCCCTTCACAGAAACAAGTTAAAGGCTGTCTCATTCAGAACACATACAATAAACCCCATTTTTTTTCTTAATCAAAGAACATAAAAAAAAAAAAAAAGCAGAACATTTAAACCTTAATTTGTAGTATGGAGTCGCGGTGGTGCGTCGCATCGCGGTGGTGTGTCGAGTCGTGGTGGGTCGCTCGAGGTGCCGTCGGGGTAGACCGTCGCTCGCGTCGTGGTGCCGTCGCTGTGGTGGGTGGCGTCGCCTGGTGGGCGGCGTCGTGGTGTGTAGAGGGATATTATGCCCTAATTTCTTATCTCCTAGATTTGTAATACAGGGAGGAGGGCCCTTACTAAATTACTACAAGTCAACAGTAAAATCTAGATAAGAATTTCGGGTTCCTATGATAACATCCGGGTTGTATGTACTAAATTTACTTCCTATCAAACAATAGTATTACACTGTAGAACATGGATATGAAAATGCTAATATGGGCTTATATAGGTATTATATATGCTATCAAACACACCCTAAGTATATTTTCCATAATGCAATTCTTGAAACCATGATGGAATTGACAAATCTGTAATATGCCCGAAATCTTCCGTCTTATATTTCACACTTAGAATCATATCAGGATCCATAAATTCCTTTTAATATTGAATGTTTCTGTCCGAGTCCTTTATCATTCATGTCCAGAATCCAATAGTTCTTGTCTAGAGTTCTTTTCTCCCTCTTAGTGAATCTTTTGGCAAAGGGAGAGAGAAGTTTTAAAACAAAAATCATAACCGTTTAAAACTCCCCGACAATTTTAATATCCATAATTCCCGTTAATCATTATCACGGGATGCCCTTAAATTAAAACTTGATTTCCTTTAATTAATATAAGATGAAGTTAATATTTAATTATTAGACTTATTCAATTACACGGACCACTTTAATAACTAAAATAAATAAATATTTTAACATAGACTTGTACTAGCTAGGGGTATTACTCAATTGTTCTGCGGGATATTGCTCAATTATTTTTTGGGTATTACATTATTAATTATTTATTTATAGATTATTTTTTTAATATTAAAAATTGTTCTATTAATATTACTCATTTATTAATAAAAAAAATAAATGTTATCATCAATTAACAGCTTGAGATTGGTCTCATTTAACAAAGCACTCCTCCCACATGCACAAACCTCCGAATCGTGCCCTGTTAAAACTTGCCATCATCAACTTATAACAAATCATTCTCCAAAATTACATATTCCACAGCACATATACACAGAGAGAAGAGAAAGGGAAAAGGGTTTTTCCATATTTGCATCACAACAACATTTCTAACACACAGTACATATGTTGGAAAAGATTTTTCACCCAGGCCAGGAGTGCGACATACTTCGGATTAATTCTACAGCTGAGGAGTAGCAATTGCTTAATTCTTGCAATTTCCATTGTTTTCTGTTTCTTGCAATTTGAATGAGTTTCCTCATATTTTAAATTGATAGATAATTTTATCTTTCTAAACAAACACACACTTTATAATGTAAAAATATAATCATATTTACGAAACTAACCCGAAACGAAAATAGTAATGAAGAACATCTAAAAGCAAACAGTATGCAAAATTAAATTTCAAGCTAGGCAAAAGTGGAGGATGATAGAGTTAGTCAAGAACAGACAAATGCAAAATGAAACTTAATATCCATCAAAGACTAAAAGAAAACATTTAAAATGGCATAAAGAATCCATGGAAGCATATAGCCATGGCCGCGGTTAGGTACCCCGTGAGTCGAGGGTACGCGTCACTACTAGGCGTGGTGGACGATGCACTTGGGGTGGAGACGGGGGTGGTGGTAGCTGCGCCCGTTGAGGTGTTGGTGAAGATAGCAGCATCAGGGGAGTTAGGAGGCAAGTTTAGCAACTCTGTTCCAAACATAAATAGGGATTAATGTGGAGTTGGTAAAATGGGAAATTTTCATGCATACTTTGTGGTACTATATATATATGTAAAGCAAATTGGTAAATGGTACCCCTCTGTTGTCTCCTTATCAAAGATGTATATTCCACAATAAATTGCTCATAATATAGCTAGTCATAATTCTCTATCACTAAAAAATAATTTTATTAATTTTTCATTTATCACAATGTCACTAAAAGAAGATGAATTGTGAAATTGAAGAATGGCAAAGGAGAAATTAATATAGAGTGACTTACATATTGATTCAAAAAAGGTGAATATATTTACAAATTGGTTCGCAATATCTGCACAGAAGTATAATTATTTTCTGCACATAAGTTTTTTTTTTTTTGCACAGGACCAATTTGTAATTTTTTTCAATTTTGAGAATCATTTTGTAATTTTCACCATTAATATAAAGCGTGTCTACTTTCTTTCCTATTTTCACTATTTTATTATTAATTTTGGAGAAAAGCATTTTCTTAGTCCTATAAAATTTGCTCACTTTTTATTACAAAGATACTAAAATTTTCCTAATTGACTTTGTCTTGTTAAAGTTCAACTTTTTAATACTTTCACATTCTACAGCAAATTGATATAAGAAAAAGTAATAAAAATAAGAATTAAAAAAAAATAGTTCTAAAAAAGACCAAAAAGTAAATGAAATTTTTATAAAGAAATAGACCAAATTGATAAAATAAGAAGTATATATATATACGGAGAAAGTATTAAACTTAATAAAATTAAATTAAAAAAACTATAAAACATTTGTAAAAAGAAAACCACATGGGCTGAAATCCAAATAGTAGCTACATAAAAAAATTATAATTTACTAAAATCTTTCGTAAGTTAACAACACAAAATTCAAATCAAAAAGTAAAAGCACCCACCTAAAGGTATATATTCCCACCTTTCTTTTGTCTCCAAAATTCACATTAAATTCCCGTGAATCATAAAATATTATTATAAAATTATTTTATAATATTAAATATTAAAACAGGAGTATTGAAAATTTTATCAAAAATATAAAAAAATTTAGATCAACGGTATTATATTTTAAATTTTATTGTTTTTTAGTCATATTTTTAATATTTCTGATAAATTATTTGATAGTTTTATTTAAATATTTAATATTTTTTAAAAACTTATAGTAAAGTTATTATGATTCATTTTAATATAAAATATAATAGGCAAAGAAAGTACTATAGAAATGCAGAAGATATATTCACATTTCTCACATGCGCGCACAAACACATCTTAGATTTGCCACGTGACATTAATACTTCATAAATAAGCTAGTTTAAGGCAATTGAAAACTTAAATTTTAACAGATATCTCACTGTTAAAAGAAAAACCCTGCATATTATTCCAACTTTATGCATATAGTCAAATAAAACTTCAATATTTAAAAGAGTAGGTATTATGTGTATAATATTCACGCTAAGTAAACTCATAAACTACAATTTATACACACCGCGTATTATAAATGTAAATTATATATATATATATATATATATATATATATCTTATATCTTATCAAGAATATTATATATGGAAAACATTTGAAACAATAATTAAAACCATAAAAAACTGAATTATACTACCAAATTACTGCAATAAATATTCTATTAAGTAATTCTTATAGATATTCATTACATAAATAGTTGGATCAAGGAATATCACATATATAATCAGAAATATCATATATTATGAACCGATATTTGACCAAAAAACATTGTATAAGAGTTCTACAATGATGAATATTACTTATATAATACTTTATGTACTTTTATATTTTGATAGGATGTTAATACGTGTAGGACTAATTTTTTCACTATTGGATTGAAAAGGATTTAATATTTTAGTTTTTAACGTGCAATAAATATAAACATAATTAATTCTTTAATTGAAACTGTAATACTACACTATAAATTAAAAAATTTAGTGTAAAATTATTATACATAAAACCATCATTTCTGAAAATGGCATATTTGCTTTAGTTCATTTTAAATTTGTTTTTCTTATGTCTAATGAGTATGTATTATGTGAAATTAGTTTATAGTAAAACTTATTATGAAATTATTTAAATTATCAAATATTTGATCAAGTATATCAAAATACTTATCAGGTATATCAAAAGTTAAGATCAATAATATCTCTTATAGTTGTAATATAATATCATCAACCTAAATTTTTAATACATTTGATGAGATTTTTGATACACCTAATTAAATATTTAATACTTTAAAACTGGTTAATGATAAATTTATATGAATTATTTTCATATAAAACTTTCTCTAGTCTAATGAAATCCAAGTATATCTGACCAGAACAAAAGGAAAATCATGCTAAGTTAATTCAAAACTATTGTTTCTTATATAAAAAGATAAGTGTGAATTAATTATGTAGGAAAATTATTTTATACAGAATCATCTCTGCTAAAAATTGTTATTTTTCCTTTTCCTAAAATGTCCAAGTTTAAGAGTGAGAGTTAGAATGGAATCAATCCTTAAAATAAAGATATAAATGAGTATAGTATGTTTTACCACATTGGGAGTGTGATCATCTTATATTTTCTATTGTGTTTCCTATAATAAGGCATTTATTGTATGTCTATTTTATACTATTTCATAAGTAAATAAATTGGTTTTCCTTTCTTCTTTTAGACACAATCTATCCAAATTCACCAAAATTAATTTTGGTAAAACACGCAGAGAAAAAACACCAATGTTACAGATGATCATTCAATTTATCAATTTGGGAGTGAATACAAAATTTAATCACGACGAGTAAAATTTTTAAGTTTTATGCTGTGCAAATACACTATGCAATATAAGTTTATTTTTAAATAGATATACTAATTATTATTAAAACAATATGCATGCTATTATTTTTTTTTTATCGGTAAATGTTAGTTGTTAGTAGTTAAGTTAGTTCACCAAGTCTCCTTACACCCCATATCTCCAAGTCCAACTTTATATCTCCCATCTCCCAATTCGTTCCCAGAGGGAATCGAACCCGGGCCACTCACTCAAGTGAGGAGCCCGGTGGCCAGGTGAGCTAGCCCCCCTGGTTATGCATGCTATTATTAAAAAATAATTTTTCAGAAATAATAAACACTTCATATTAAAAAATAATTTTTCAGAAATAATAAACACTTCGTATGTCCACTAAATATAGGCATCTTTCTTTGTACGTGGTTTATTGCAAAAAAAAATCCAAAAATAATAAATACTTCATATGTCCACCAAATATATGAATTTTTCTTTGTATGTGGTTTAATACAATATATCCGAACATATTTTGAGGTATTGTGAGGTCCGTTTATGATTAAATGTATTTTAAAAAATATTCACTTTTTTCATAAACGAACCTCACAATAGCCCAAAATATGCTCCGATATATTGTATTAAATTACATACAAAAAATACGTATATATTTGATATACAGAGGGAGTATAAACTTTTAATAATAACAAAAACAACTTATGTTATACGGACACTTTATGCACAAGGAAACTTAATTTTTAAAATTGATCTCGTATTTATTTAGGATTGGATTGGCAATACTAGTTCCATATAAATTAAGTTTCTCAATTAGTATAACTTTTGAAATAACACAATTTTAAATCTATATTAACGTCATTGCAGAATTTTGCCCATACTGCACCTCGGAATTCCACTTCACAAATGAACTAATAACTTGACACATCTCATGTGGCATAACGAAACATCAAAATATTAATTTGAATTAATTCTTTTTAAATTAAATACCAATTTAAAATAAAAAATACTAATATAGGACTAAAAGTATATTATATTAGAAATATAGTTCAAAAAGTAAGTCTATATAAAAAAAAATTGCTTTTATTATATAGAATGATTCTTGTATGAATTTAAATGTATAAATATATATTTGGATTAAAAAACATATCTTAGGCAAGTAATAATAAAATAAATTGAGATAATACTACAAAATATATTCAATAATATATAGAGAAAAAATACAAATAATTCCGAAATAATTAAAATTAATTAGTATGGAATTATATCAAATTAGTTTCCATGAAAAAAATTTCACCCTGGAATTAATTCCGTTGAATTGAAGGAAAATATAACACACGTTTACACAAAAAATATATGGATTAGTCCTGCACCAATTACCCGTGCAATTCAAGTTCATTTTTTTAAAAGTTACACAAAATACTACTACAAAATTATTCATATTATTACTGAAAAGTGTATTTTTGATAGTGTAAATTTTCAATAATAATTTTTGCAACTTTTCAAATATAAATTGTTTAACTTTTAGAAAATAAACTTGAATTGCAAAGTGTAACTGATACTCAAGAGACTTACTTAAAATATATATATATATATATATATATATATCACGTACTCTCTCCCAATTTACACCTTATATACGGTATATTTTTTTTAAGTGAAATGTATATAAATGTACATGGGACATTCAAATAACAAAATTCGGTAAATTTTTGTGGACGGAGGGAATAGTAATTAGACGCAGTAAAAATGCTTACTTGGGCACTCACTGACGCTAGCATTGGCCATCTTACAGGCAGAGGGCAACTGCAAAAGGCGCGACTCCTGCACTCCCATGCTCTTAATGGCGGCGTTAGAGCCGTTATGGATCTGTTGAATTACGAAACAGAGGCACGCCGGATTCTCCTCCTTCAGATCCGTCACAGAGTCGCAGCAGTCCTTGCTCGGCGCCGCCGCCTTCGCCGTCGCGAACGCCAGGCACGGCGTCACCTTCTGCAGCACCGACGAGCACTTTGTCGCCAGCGAGTCGTCCCCATCGGCCACTATTCCGATCAGCACGAAACAGAGGAGCGTCGCCAAAAACTTTGCGGTTGATTTTCTCTCCATTTTGGGGCAGAATTGAATTGTGATTTGTGAGGGATGAATAGGGCTGCTATTAATGGTGGGATAGAGGTAGTTGGGGGAGCAAGCATTTAAGATATAGCTGTTGTTGTGCGTCCGCCATTAATGAGGATCACTGAGCTGTTAAATTTTGAGCAGCTTCGACCACGCGGCACAATTCGCTCCACGTGGAGGCTAACCTGCGCCACCCACAACACCTAGGAATTCGAATTTCACATTTCCAATTTACTGCTCACGTTGGATTTTACTTTTACGTGTACTTTTTTAATATTTTAATTTTAATTTTTCTCAATTTTTAAAAATTAGCGTCACTTTATTTCATATATTAAATATTTTTAATAAAATATAATTAATTAGAAATTTAATTTTTCAATATTTGCTTGGTCAAAAAACTTAAATAATAATAAAAATTTGCAAGGGAAAGAATTTAATCATCCCCATCAAACTCGGCTTTTTTTTTAATATTATATTTTTTAAAATTATTTATCATTATATTGTTATTTTTTAGTTTTTTTGCAAAATAAGCATGGCGCCAACAACATCTGTGCCATTACTGTTCATTCAAGAAGACCACAGTCTTCAACGGCGTCCTTGACCCCCCACCCTGACACACATGACCACCCCTACCCTTGCACCCTGCGTCCACCCCCTCCCCCTGGCCCCTGTTAATGGTTCCATCTTTGAGTACTGACACATTTTCTCTCATTCCACTCCAACACAATTATTACTTCATTTAATCTCTCTCCACTCCATAAAGTGATTAATCGCTTGTAAATAAAATTTAATAATAATTTGAATAACAAATTAATAATTGAAGAGTAATGAAACTTGTTAATAATATTAAACTTAGATCATTAAATGTATATTAATACTATTAAATGTATTTATTTATACTATATAATTTTACACTGTAATTTTAATTAAAAAATATAATAACATCAATGGATGCATATAATAATATCAGGCAATATATTAATGGCGCCCATCACCGATGGCGCCCTCTTAGTCTTATATATATATATCCATTCTAATTTTATACTAATTCTAATTTTTTACTATTCTAGAGTTAGTGGGGCAAGTTACTCAAATAAGACACTTGTCACTATCATAAGCCAAGTAGCTTAAAAACGTGTCACCTCACTCATACAAGGGTATAAATAGGTGTAATACACCCATTTGTGAAGGATCTGATTTCCTGAAATACAATCTATCTCACAAAAAATTCTCTCCTTACATTTTCTCTCTAAATTTCACAAAATTACTATCAATTACTTCTTAGATTGTTGTTTGAGTAATCTACTACTCCCTCCGTCCCGTAGGAATTTACACCCTACTGGACGGCACATTTTTTAAGGAAAATGTGTTTTATATATAAAGTAGTGGCATATGGGTAGATATGTGTATAGGGTTGTGAGTGTGCACGTAAATCAATGTTTCCTTTTTTAGTAGTGTGCAAATTTGTGTGGGACGTCCAAATAAGAAAAATGTGCAAATTTCTGTGGGACAGAGGGAGTAAGATTAATTAGCCACATATACATTGAATTAGAAAGATTGCTCAACATGGGGGTTGATCCCAAATAAAAGAGATAAAAAATAAATTTTGTCTATGATTCTTTAAGGTGTGATGCAGAATATCACTATTATATATATGCGCAAATTGAATATGAAAAAATAATAATTTAGAGTAACATGTGTGCAATATTATTTTTGAAATAAGTTAAAACATTGAAATATAATTTATTAAAAATACATTGATGTCATTATGAGTTGAATCAGGACTTTTTTATATTTTGTAAAAGAATTGAAAAGCCACTTAAATAAGATTGTGAGAATACCACAATATACCCACTTTCAACTTTAAAAAATTTATTTTACCCACACCTACTTTAATACATCTTTTATACCCAATTCATAATAAAAGACTTATATATGTATAAAAGAGTTAATAACTTTGAATTGGGTCCCACATTATTCTCATAAGTACACTACCCTCATATAGAGGATATGTTAGACTTTATAAACTATTTAATAGGTAAATAATTATAAATGGAGAGAGAGAGTTTGTATTTTAAATATTATAGTGGATTTTTTAATTAGTGTTTTTGTATTAAAAAAATTATTAATTAATCACTGATTCGATATGCGATTAATAAAAATTAAAGTTTATAATTAAATTTTTTGAAGACAATTCGGTAGAATATTTAAATTTTTAATTTAATTTTGATGTGGATAATGCTTTCGTGTTAATTAAATTTTAATAAATATATTTTCAAACATCACAAATTAAATATTTTTATATACATTTATAAATTATAATATTTATTAATTTATATTAAAATTTAAATTTTATATTATAATATTCATTAATATGCATTATACATTAAAATAGTCTAAATAAAGAATTCAAATAATCACATATATATGATAAAAATATTATAATTAGTTAATTTATTAAAATTGTACTCCATGTTTTAAAATATTAAATTATATAAATATCAAATAGGGTGGGGTGGAGGTGTGGTAGGGTAGGATGGGGTGGAGTGTGGTGGAATAACTAGATAATGATGTTTGTGAGTCATATGGGTAAAAAAAGATTGTTTGAAATTGAAATGGATAGAAAAAAATGTTTATATTTGAAGTGGGTAAAATAAATTTTGTGAAGTTGAAAATGAGTATTTTGAATTGTCTCCCAATAAGATTAGCCTTTTGAAATATAATTTACTGAAAATACATTAATATCATTATAATTTGAATTATGACTAATTTATATTTTGTAAAAAAATTGAAAAGTCACTTAATTAAATAAGATTAATTAGTGTTTTGAAATTATAACGTGGGTCTTTTCAAAAAATTTATTAACTAAATCTAATTATATCGTTAAATGAAATAATAATATTAATAATTTTGAAAAGTAAGTTATGAATTTAAAATAGTTTCTAAAAAAGGAATAAGATTTTGTTATTATATATATATATATATATATCCATTCTAATTTTATACTAATTCTAATTTTTGACTATTATGGCGGATGCTGCTGCAAAATTGATGATGAAAATTTAAAATTGCCTCCATATTCTCGACAAAGAAAAAGAAAAGTTGCTTGAGTTAATAAAAACCATACAATATCAATAATTTATTAATAATTATATTAAAGTTAATAAAAGTAATATGAATAAAGAGTAAATTTAGGAGGAGTTATGAGTGGCGGTTTTTTTTAGACTAAGTCTTTTACTTTCATTTGATATAAAAGTAATTATTCTTTTTTTTCTTTTTCTTGAATTTTCAAGAATTATAAAAAAATTGAAAACTTATCATATTTGAATTTTAAAAAGTACCATTTTTCTAGAATTTTTAGAAAGTAAAAATAAATTTAAAATTTTGAATAAGTAAATTTTTTTTTTAAAAAATAAGAAAGAAAATATATACTCTTTCAAATTTTTTTAAAATAATAAAATTTTAGTTTAAAATATTATATAAATTAAACATGGTTAAAAAATCAAGTAAAGTAGATCATGGATATAATAAGTGCGGTTATAGATGCTCCACTTGTTGACTTACTCAATTTTATAATTTTAAGGGAATATGACATTGTCAATTAAATTTTTTACTTTTATAATTTTTTTCTTTTATTATTATTATTATTATTATTATTATTATTATTATTATTATTATTATTGTTGTTGTTGTTGTTATTGTGGATCAAAAATTAGAATTAGTATAAGATTAGAATGGATATATCTATATATCTATATCTATATATATATATATATATATCATGATAATTAACTTTAAAAATACAATATTAAAAAAATGAACAGGGGGTGGTCGTAGGGTGGGGTCGGTTGGGAGTGGGGTGGGGGGTTTAAGGGCGCCACTGTCATGGGCGCCCTTGGCAGTATGTGGTTCGCCCTTTCAGCAGCGTCAGTCAACAGCACTCTTGCTTATATTATGAATTCCCACATATTGTTAATTCATTTTTTCAAAAACAATATTTCAAAAAAAAAAAAAAACCGTCAAACTCACTCAAAATGAAAAACAAAGCCCCTTTTTTGGGATTATTTAATTTTTTTAATTTTCAAAATGCATATAAAGAAAATAAAAAATATTAAATAAAAGTAAAAAATTAAAAATTGTGGATGGTTAAACTTTTTAAATTATATTTTATATTTAGATTTAAATTGGCGTGGGTGGGTAGTTATATATATAAACTATATTTTAGATTTAGATTAAAAAATGTTAATTCAATTATAAAATAATTTTAAAAAAAATATTTGATGTTATAAAATATTATATATATTGTGAACATTGCTAATTAGATAAGTTGATTAGACTTTTGGTCTAATGGGTTTTAAGGTTAGATAAGATTATATTCTTATATAAATATTGTATTCCTAATATATTGTACACACAAGTATTCGCAGTATTATCAGTTATATATCCAAGCTTGGTCGTTCCCAAAAATAGTTCTATTGACCAACTGCGTTACCAAATCTCGCGTTCATTTACGTTAATTACCGTTTTATATTACATTACGTTATGGCCAACTTCAAAGGACTCAACATGAACGGATTCAGGATCAATAGGAATGGATCAATTTTTTTTGGATTTTAAGCGATCACTTGTGAGTTTTTCGGAGTTATTTTTATGTTTATGATTATATGAATATGTGTCTGCAATCAATATGCTTATGATCTGCTTTATTCATATATATGCACTGTATATGTCTTTGTATCTGCTGCTTATTCAAAACCAATCAAAAATCTAGAAATTCATGTTTTGCTTGATGTACGTTCTTGTATATATATATGTTCAACGATCCGTATGAATATGCTTATACTTCTGTTTTCCATATGCATTAATTTTGTTCATATATGTATATGTTTTTTTTATCGAACAAAACCCCGAATCAAAATTTCCAATAACAAAACCATTGAAACAAAAATCGATCGACCTTCGATCGGTTCATAACTTTTTTTTTCCTTTCTTGTCAACAAACCCCAAACAGAACAAAAACCCCCCAAACCCCTGTTTTTCATTTTCAACAAAAGAATTCAAAAATCAAACTTTTTTTTTCTGTAAACCAAGAATTTAAAAATCCAAATATTGCTTTTTGAAAAGTTGTTCTTGGTTTTATAACTAACCGTCGAAATCGCCGCAGAACGTGAGCCACATCGCACTGAAAATTTCGAGTCAAAATCGATCCCACCGCCATTGAAGCGCGACGTCTATACAGTGACGACCATCGAAGCACGACAGTCACCGGCGGCACCAATGGCGAACGGCGACCGATGCGATGCACGACACCTCTCAGTAATTGACGCGTCTCAGGTAGATATTCTCCGGCGCGACGAACGAACAATGACGGCCACTGACACGCGAATGACGATGAACGGCGACCGTGCGAAGGCGATGGCGCTTGCGCGCTGCAACGGTGGATGAGTGAACAACGATTGCTGATGCGTGAACGACGCGATGTGCGAATGACAGCGGCTGCATGAGCGGCGATGGCAACCTTTCGTTCCGAAACCGCAAATGGCGCCGATGAACGATGATCTATCGAACGACGACGGTGAACGATAGCCTAGGTGTGCGAATCCTACTCCCTCTGCTGAAAAATTATGCCAACAAATTCGAAATCCTTTTGGGTTTAATTCCTAATGGATGTTTGAGCCCTTTTATTTTTATTGGACCTTTTTTTTCAAATGGACTTTATTTTTATTTTAGGGCCTATTTTTTACTTGCACTATTTTTGGGTTGGGACCTAATTATTAAAGAATAAATAGGAAGCTTTGTTTTGCCATTATTTTGGGCCTGAAGCCCATTAATAAAGGTCATGAATTAGTAATAAAATATTAAATAATAGTCTAATTTTATACCTCTAATTATTTGGCACATTTTATTTAATACTTTTGGTCCACTAATTAATTTCCTAGGCCCTGATATCACCTATGCCACTACTAATCACTATTTATTTAGTGTGACCTTATTAATAATCTTTTTTATTATTTTATTTTTGTAGCAAAACATGTCTGATATCACAAAATGAGAGTTTGTTGAATTGAGACTTGATGGTCATAACTTCTTGACATGGGCCTTTGATGTTGAAATTCACCTAGCCTCAAATGAACTGAGCGACACCATCAATCAAGACTCAAAATCCACACCTGCCCAGAAGGTAAAAGATTTGATATTTCTCAGACATCATCTCAACCAAGACCTCAAGAATGAATACCTCACTAAAAAGGATCTTAGTGCACTATGCCAGAAAAGGGATATGACCATGGGGAATCCCCGTGGTCGTAGGTATTTTCCCACCGTGGTAGATGGAAGGGTGGTCGTAGCTCCATACTTTTAACCACAGAGTTTTCCACCGTGGTCTTAACCACCTACGACCACGGTGAAAAACCGTTGTGATAACTTTACGATTTCAGTTGTCTTAACCACCTACGACCACGGTAAAAATTGGTTGTCGTAACTTAACTATAACCGTTGTCTTAGCCACTTAAGACCACGGTAAAAACCCATTGTCAAAAGTGCAGAGCTACGACCACCAGCCTATCTACCACGGTAGGAAAGTATCTATGACCACGGGGAATCCCGTTGTCGTAGGTGTTTTCCACCATGAATTTTACCCGTTGTTGTATGTATCTTAAACCGTTGTCAAAAGCATATTTAGTCAATTTATTGTAGGTATTCTCTCTTGGTCGTAGATAAATATATTATATTATTTTCAAAATAAATTTATTCATTATAACCATGAACATTAATATTGTACATTTATAATATAACTCTTTACATAATATCAATACATTGTTCACAATAAATTATAAGAGCATAAAATAATATCCAACATCAATGTGAATGTTTCAAATCACAAAAAAACTAGCTAGCAAACTTCTCATCTTCTGATCGCTTGAAGTACTGCTCATCAGTTTCCCATGCACGTTCAAAGACAGTCAATCCACTCCCCTCGCACGTTGTCAATATCTTTTTCCAAGCATTACTTTGTGAAAACTGCAAAAGTAATAATAATCCAAGAAAAGTTAATCAATAAATATGTTATATAATTAAACTTTTCAATTAAATAAATTCAATCATTAGTTACCATCATAAAACATCAACTTACAATGTTGAACACAATCAAAGAATTATTTTATCTTGTATACAAAAAAAAACTAATACATAAAATATGTCCATCTAACCACAATCAAATCAACCAATTAAGTATTGCCACAACAAAGGTTATTTTCACTCAGCCAACTTATTCTCAACTTTGCATGTAATTGCAGTATTATAAGAGCATTGGTACCTGAATACAGATCATGGAGGGTGTCCGTTTAGGCAACAATACTTCCAGCCCATGTACTTCATGATTTTTGTCTACATAAATCCACAAAGATATCGAGCCATTTCAACTTCTTTCTAAGAAAATCACCATCTCCCCTCAATTTGTTAAATTTGCACTCTCATATGAAAGCTAATTGGATTTGAAAGATGATTCTTTGACAACTTTGCATATTTGTCTTCCTAGTTGTGTAAATGGCTCCACGAGTTCAAGTGGTTATAGCAATAAAGATGCAAACTCATCAGCAGAACTATAATCATATTCTACAATACCTATCCAATGTGGAGCAAATTCCAGTTTAAGAGCATGATTGCAGGTTGTTACTGACTTACTTGCAAGAATATGTGATATGTATGTGATGATTAGAGAGCCAACACAAAACATATGACAAATTATTAGGCCAACACAAAACAAATTAATTAATTAATACATATGACACGGCCAATTAATATATATGGAAAACTAATTAACAAGACAAATTAAGCAGCATAATTGATACCAGTGCCTCCTCGAGGATACAGTCAGCTCTGCTTCTCCATAGTTGCATTTCTGATAGCTGTCCAGAGTTTTCTGCATGCTGTTACATACATATTAATTACTTTCCATTCATCTCATAACAAATCAAAATATATATGTTATAATCAAAAATTTAACTTATAAATCAACAAGCTCCATGATATCCAACCAACACCTACCTAGCTTCACTTCAGACGCCTTTTATATAAGCCAAACAAGATGATTTCCAGAATATACAAGAACAAAGAGCCACACCTTCTGTTTCTCATGCTAATAAATTGAAAGAAAAAGAAAGGTTTAGCTTGATGAATATTAAAATAATTTCTCAACCACAGAAATTGCAAATCAAAACCTACAAACCAGTGATTTCTATGTACATTAATAGTTAAAGAATAATATATATTTTACTAAATTTCAGGACATGATAACGTAAATCTAGCTAAGACAGGGAAACTGTATCAACACTTATTTAGATAGGTGTTTTATCTATGTACTGGTGATTACAAGGCCATTAGCGAATCTGGAGAGTTATATATTTTACTATGTTAGTTGGACATGATACGTGATAACACAAACATTAGCCTAAATTGTGTAATCGCGTTAACAGACTTTAAAATACGAATATACGATAAAAAATTACGGTAACAAAACATCATATGACATGCAGATGAAAAGGAAGGAATGAGGGGACAACCTTAAGCGTTGATTCATTAAATGCCATTAATTCCTCAGCTTTCTCAACGGGCAGCTACACATTAACAGCAGTTATCATTGATAGTAATATAATGGAGTACTTACAAAGAAATAGATAGAGTGAGATAATTGATTACCTTATCCCAAAATGCAGCCAATAAATCCTTGGTTTTTTTAGATTCCTACACAATGTACTAACAAATATAAGAATTATTGAAGAAAACTCGCATAAAATGCATTTAAGATTATCTTGCAAATAGTATTAACTGAAAAAAAATAATAGATGTAATCCTACATAATGTACATGAAAAGAGTCTAACTTATTGAATAGTGCTCCTAAAAAATGCATTCAATTATGTTGCAAATAATAGTAACTAATAAAGTAACACGTGCATGAAAAGTTGAACGCGCTCATGATCAAGGGAAAGGGCACGTGGTTTTGCACGTGTCTTCTATGAAGCTGAACAGAAATAAGAAAAACCTTGTTAAAAGTCGAAGACTGGCGGTGCACTCGAATGTGTCTCCTGCAATTAATTGGGGAACAGAACTCCAGGGAACATTTCTTGCACTTCTGCATTGGAACTTTCATGGGAGCCATTAAGGGCCACCCCCAGAGATCTATAGAAAAAGAAAGGAGGCAATATTAACCTATAAAATTGTCAGATTGCAAAATCAACAGTATAGTTATTGTGCTTAAATAAGAAAACAAAAAAATCTTCCACAAGGATTGTTTGTGCACAGGCAATAATCAACAAATTCCAAATACAAGTAAACCTTTAGAAAACAAATAGAGTCATGGTCATGAATATAGCTAATTAATTATTATTTCAAACAAAAATTAGTATTATTTTCATTATTTCTCAGTCCATGGTCATGAATATAGCAAATAGAGTCATGGTCATGGCAATAATTATTATTCCAAGTTTAGATAACAAAAAAAATTACAAACCTAGCTGATCTAAAGCATGAAGCAACTGCATCCAGTGGACTGCCTTTTCCTCAGTTCTTGACGCGTATATCGCAGGTGCCTGGCCAACATCTTGTTTGACAGAAGGCTCCGAGGATTCATCCTAGTACGTAGATAATATGTATAATATATACTAGTAATCAACATAATATGTATTTACATAAATATATTTTTAATAATCCCGCGTAATACGCGAGTTTACGTACTAGTATATATATAAATATATATATATATATATATAGGAGTACATAATATAATATTATCCATAATTGTACGCTACCCTCCTGAATACTGTCAGTAATTAATAAACCAAGAATTAAGCGCCGTTAGGCAAACTAATTAATTACTTAAAACAACACTAGCAAGTAAAAAATCCTTTTAATAGCTGAATTCAATATTTTAAGTCCAATTCCAACAACAAAACAAAAACTAAAGATTGCAAAATTAAAAACAAATATGAAAGAAAATAAAAAAACAGAGAAATTAAGCAAATCAAGAAACAGAGATTTCATCTTTTGACCAAAAAGAAATAAGCAGAACCATATTCTCATTAAAACTCTAAAAGCCCCATTTTGTAAAGGTACAAATGCACATTTCATCAGAATCTTCAATCCAATTTGTTCAATCAACAACTAAATTGAACATATCTTTCAAAACATTGACTAGCATACAAAGTTGAAGAAAATTTGTAAATAATGTGGCAAAATGCTCATAACTGCAGTCACAAACCCAGAACAGATAAGCATTATCCGCAACAAGATCACACATACAAACCATTTCAATACACTTTCATACAGTTCATCATCTTCATTGCACAAAGAGAGTAGGCTCACCGACGAGACACAAAGACGTAAAAGAAAAATGTAAACTCACAGAAGTTATAAAAGGTTATTGGATGTTGATATTACTTTCCTAAGAATCTTAAATTCAAATTAGATGTATGTTTGAATATATATACATATATATATATATATATATATATATATATATCATCAAAACCTAGAGCTCCCAAGAAACCATTACATCATCAATTAAACATCATAGAATTAAAACAGGTTGGTGAGCTATTCAGCACCTCTGCCATTATTTTATCTAACTTAAAACCTGGAAGTCGGGATTTAAGGGGAAGTCTTCAATCAAGATATAGTTTTATGCTAATAGAATTTTTTAACTCACCTGAAATTTTGTTTCTGAGGTGAGAAATACGCAATTTCTGAAATTAAAAAACAGCCCTAAGGAATATAACATTGTACTCTTGGTTAAAATATAAGGCGTTTCTTTTAAGATTAAGAAGTAAGATTGAAGAACCCCAAAAACCCAAAGCTCCCAAGAAACCATTACATCATCAATTAAACATTATAGTACGGAAGCAGTAAATCACCATAGCAATACAAACATCGACACCACTATATGTATAAATTGAGAGAGAGAGAGAGAGAGAGAGAGAGACTAACCTAAAAAGGGTTGTTGCTGGCGATGGAGGGGACGCAATTGGAGCAATCAAGGCTACCGGCAGCAGGACTCGATGGTGGACAGCGATGTCACACAACAAGACGTACGATGGAGGTGCAGTAGGAGCCTGAGCCGGTGGAGGCAGAGTACCTGGCCCGCTCCGTTTCTCATTTTTATAGAGCCGGCGGAGGAGGGAGAGAGAAGAGGAACAACATCGAAATCGAAATCGAAGGGAAGGGGTAGATTCCGGTGGTGGACTTACGTTGGCTAGGTGTTTGGCGTGAGTGGCGTTTTTATGGGTGAATTGTGTCGTGAACTAGATTAGGGATTAGGTTTTCATGGCTGAGTTAGACTTGTGATGAATTGGGTCGTGAGATTTAGGTATTAGGTTTTCATATATTATAGTAACAGATATAAATGGAATATATTTTTTAATTTATTTTATTAAAAAAATTTAAGACCACAGAAAATAACCACGGTGTTTAATTCCGTCGTCTTTTGTTATGTATTTGTATTTAAGACCACGAGAAAGGACCACAAAAGGCTAAATCCGTGGTCTTATATCGTGAACACTAAATTTAAGACCACGGTGATATTTAAGACCACTGATTTGCCACTTAAGACCACGGTCAGAACATATACCCGTGGTCTTTTCTCCGTGGTCGAAGGCCATTTCTGGCATAGTGGTGTATTATGGACATCCCTTAAGCATTGTTTCCAACAACAAACTGATGTGATCCTTTCTCAAGCACAAGTAGAGCCGTCAAAATGGGTTGGGCCCATTGGGCCAACCCGCCCCACAATAATAAAATAATGGTTGGGCCAAGGATTTTTAAGCCCGTTTAGAGGCGGGCCTAGATGGACTGGCCCGTTTGGATCACGGGTTGGGCTGCGGGCCAGCCCGCCAATATATATTTGTTATACTTATATATAATATATATGATATATATGTTTAATATATGATTTTTTTAATTATTTTTTAACTTTAAAATTTGTATATTATTTTTTTCTTGCATGCTAGGTTCTAAAAGAACCAAACATGTCCCATGTCAAATCTCAATCTAAGAAAACCTAGGGGCTAATATTATCCCCACCAACCCAAACTGTCGTTGCCGTGAAGCGATTGCGGCGCCGCTCACTCAAAAAAGATACAATTCTCACTTCCTCAGTCGATTCACTCTCACACTCTTCACGCTGCTTCATTCACAAATCACGCCCTTCATGCAGCCCTCTTACGCAGTTGTTCGCCCGTCACGGTCTGTCAAGCACACATCAAAGGTTTGTGTTCTTCTTTTTTCACTGCTGTAATTACAATTATTTATCAAACTTAACAAAGATATACAAATTTTGTGGATGTTGGCCTTAAATAATTACATCATTGTCAAGCCAAGTCTAATTTTACAATGAATGAATATAGGTTGTAGCATAAAATTTATAAATATATATATCAGCACTTTAGACCAACTATTTTCTAAGAAGTGTGTGTCTTAACTTTAGTTATGTACTTGAATACGAGTTTTTACATCTCTCTGCTATGAAGAACTTGAAACCTCTCAAGTAGGTGCAAGCTTAAGAAATTCTAACACTAAAAATGACTGAACCTTTAATTAATTAATTAGTTACTATGTATTCTTCTAGTTCTATTCACAAATATAGCAGTATATATATCTATTTTATGCATATAACTTATTATCATGTATTAATTATTAATTACTATACATAAATGTATACATATAAGAAAGTTATGTAGATTACGACTAACTAGCAAAAAAAAAAATAGCCAAACAACAGAATCTATGTATGTGTTCAGTTTTAAAGATTACTACGCGCAACACTTTTCATGATTAATTACAATTAGGGATGGCAAAATGATATGCTCCACAGTCGATCCGCTCCACCCCGCTCTGTTTAGATCAGCCTTGCTCTGCCCCGTTTTAAGAATGGAGCAGATCTGCCCCACCCCGCTCGCTGAGCAGATTAGGCATGGATCTATATTATTTTTTCCCTGATCCGCTCCATATAATATTAATTATATATAATATTAGATATATATAATATTATGTAATATATATAGTATTAAACATATATGTAATGCATATGATAAAAATAAAAAATAACAAAAAGTATTAAACTTTTTTTCTTTAGTCTTTTTTTTAATATATTGATTTAAAAAAAATATGAACATTTAATAGATGGGGCAGAGCGGATCAGATCTGCCCCACGCGGGGCAGACATGGATCTCAAAATGCTGCCCCGCAGTGGAGCATGGAGCAGAGCGGATCAGCGGATCAGAAGCGTGGAGCAGGTTTGGATATTGATATATCCGCCCTGATCCGCTCCATTATCATCCCTAATTACAATATTAAAAAAAAAGATTACTACATCATATCACTACTTAGAACAATAGATTATATATGTGTGTACAACAACAGATTACTATATATTCATTTTCCATGAATAATTTATTAGTGTTTTACTATGTCTTAAAATGTTCTTTCATTTATATTACAGTTGGAAGTCATGGAATCTACTACAAATTTAGACGATGTCACTTCAAATGGCAAGGATTCAGGTAAGAGAAAATAATATTCTGATGTTTGGAACTTTTTTACAAAGAAAGAGGTTGGTAATGAATCATTTTTTAAGTGCAAGGGATGCAAGAGATTGTACAAAAGTGGGGGTAAAAGGTGTGACACTTCTACTTTGAGGCTTCATATGGAGGTTTGCAAAGAATTGAAATTTTATGACGTAGGACAAATGTTTATTGATCATGATGGTAAACTAAAAAATCAAAAGATGAACCCAATGATTGCACGTGAAAAGCTAGCAGCTGCTATGATTAAGCACGATGTGCCATTTTCATTAGTTGAATATGAAGGTTTCATGTCCTTTTTCAAGTATTTGTGTCCCACATATCATGGTATTTCTAGGAATACTATTGTTTTTGATATTGGCAAACTTTATTTGAAAGAAAAGACTAAACTTAAACAAATTTTAGCTAATAATCCAAATAGAGTTTGCTTAACTTCAGATTTGTGGACTCCATGCAATGGCGATGATTATATTTGCTTGATTGCTCACTTTGTTGATGAAAACTGGATGTTGAACAACAAGATTCTCAACTTTGATCATTTTCCTCCCCCACATTGTGGATTTAATTTGGTTGCCAAAATACTCAAATGTTTGACGGATTGGGGGATTGAAAATAAGGTTTTTTCTTTAACTTTAGATAATGCATCAAGTAATGATTCTATGTAAACACTTTTGAAGGAACAACTCATTGTGCATAAAGGTTCATTTTGTAATGGTGAGTTTTTTCATATTCGTTGTGCTGCTCATGTATTGAACCTTATTGTTCAATGTGGTTTAAAATTGAGTGGTGATGCTTTGTTTAAGATTAGAGAATTCATGAAGTATGTGAAAGGTTCAAAAAGTAGGAAGAGAAAATTCGAAGAATGTGTGAGATTAGTTGGTGGTATTGACACTAGTGTTGGTGTGAAGTTGGATGTGCCAACTCATTGGAACTCTACATATTTAATGCTTGATAGTGTCATTAGGTACAAAAAAAGTCTTTTCTTCTTTACAAAGCCATGATTCGACTTATAAGTGGTGTCCTACATTCGACGAATGGAAATAAGTAGAAAAACTATGTGAGTTTCTTCAACCATTCTATGAGACCACCAACTTGATTTTGGGTTCTACTTATCCTACTTCAAATGTGTGCAAGTTTGGAAGATAAAAACTTTGTTGAAGGATAACTTATTGAATGAAGATAATACAATATAGGCGGCATCTTCAATATAGGCTGAATTAGCATAGCCTATAAAGACGGAATACTCGAGTCATCGTCATAAAAGGCGGAAGCATGCCTTTTGGAGATGCCTCGCGGGATCATCTATAAAGACGGAATAATCATGCCTTAAAGAAGGATTATTGCTTCGAGAAGGCACAACGCCTATATAGGCGGAATCATGCCTCTAGGAGGTGCATCGCCTATGTAGGCGTCATCGTCAATATAGGCTGGATGATTATCACCTATAAAGACGGGATAATCGTGCTCAAAGGCATCTGGTGATAATCGTGCCCAAAGGCATCTGGTGGGGGCAGTTCTCTCTTTTTGGCAAATGCCTCGAGAGCTTTATCTGGTGATATGCCTGTGACTTTTCTTCTTTAATACTTTAGGAAGTGTCAACCTCGTTCTAGTTTATATTGGGATCAAGGCCTTCCTCAAAATAATGTTGATGAAGGCTACTTTACTTGAGATGGATATATCCTCTAGTGCTTACCAGTTCCCCCAAACTGTTTGTTCGTGCCTGATATTTTTGATGGAATCAGCACCATATCTTCTTTATTGAGGTACCGACAGCTTTTGATGTGGATGATCGCTTTGGAGTGAACAAAGAATTAAATGTGTCATCTACCAATGCATTGCTAGAGAAGATGAAAACTCTATTTATCTAGAAATAGTTGGAGTTTTCTTCACGAAGTGTGATTGCTGGCAATCCTTTCAAAGGAATGCTTGGGATCGGCTTGCCATTCCATGCACTTGTTGGTGTAGTATCCATTGTTATGATGATACACATAATATTTTTGTGTGCTGAACCATTGTACTGGAAGACATGCATTGGAGTAAGGGTCAAAGCCCTTCTTGATTTGATATTGGTATTTCTGGCCCGTTCATGCTTTGCTTGATATTGAGATTTCTAATCTGGTTCATGCTTTGCTCCTTTGTTCCTGTTCTGCTGTGTAATCGAACTCATTTAGTGGAATGAAATGTTATTTTCTTTTATCATCATATGTTGCTTGTTATTATGTTGAGCTTACTCGCTCTGCATTAATTGCTCTACGAGTTCCACACTTTAATGGGGTATTTACTCCTTGGGACATTCACCCTTCAGAACTTGGGAAATTTTCTAGCCCTCGTACATTTAAAAGGTGGCTTTTGTTGTGATAATGCTCAATTCTTGTCTGGGACACGTCCGATTTCTAATACCGTAATGTCTCCTCTCAAGAAATGCATTTTAGTGACTTCGGCATATAACAACCTTAGCCTCGTTTCAAGCAACGTCATTTTATTAAGACAACAACTTTAAGAAGCCATCTATCTTACAGATAACACTTCATTCTTGTTAAGACAATAGCTTTGGTTTCGTCTTGTCTTGCAAGGTGTCCAATATTTTGAGCCTTTAAATTTGAGCATTTTGCATGATCCTGTGTCATAGGAATTTTTGCGTGTAACAATAGCATGTAGGGCATGTTATTTTTCGCATTTATCTTGTACAAAAGGATAAACTTATAGTCTCACCCTTTTGCACAAGATATATATATATATAAGTTACGAAAACTTTCCCGATATCAGAGTTGGTGAATTAGGCAACTTGCGGCCTTCTCGTGGGGAATTTCTTCATTATCTCTGATAATTCTCTATCTTCATAAAATCTTTATTATTGCCACAAAAAGTCCTGGAATTCATTAGTGTTGTGTCTGATACTTCAGTGGTATGAGTAATGCTTGTTGGGATTCATCTTGCTTTTGCCTTGTCTTATCTTCTGAGGAATGGCAAGAGGTCCTCTGCTACTGATGACATTATAATTTTGTTCAATTGGGACTCCGAGTATTTAATTCGGTTCTTCTTTGAGAAATGCTTCCTCGAACTCTTCTTTGCCCCCAGTCTCTTTATCTTTTTCGTGTAATGCATTTTGTCAATCCAATTCTTCATCTTCCACTGATATGAATAATCGCCCAATGTGAGTGGAAAGTTTCTACATTGAGTTGCGTTGGATGCCCCCATTGATATCATATAATCTGAGATTTGTATATTTGGGGTCTGAGTGTCCATTGTATAACTTTAATGTCGAATGTTGAACTTTCATGTGCTTCCAGAATTATGGATGACAGGGGTAATGTTGGCAATTGTGAGCTTATGTTGTCCTCTGAATGAGTTGATAACTTTTCTCGTAGGTCTTTGATTACTCTTTTTCATCTTTAGAGGATCTATTCTCGGGAAGCTGTTCATGATCCAATCATCTTAAGCGAGAGGATTCATGCAGTCCTTCACTCTGAATAGACACTCCAAATTTTCGTTGCGATCTATTTACTTTGTGAGGATCTAACTTCTTTACCACTAGTTGTCTTGATCTGTCTTGGATGGGTCATCATTCTGTAATGTTGCTTCATGGTGATCAGTTGTGTGTTGATTCCTCCATGCTCTTCGATTGCATTTGATTCCTTTTATTTTGCTTGTGAAATATGGGCTGGAGCTTCCGATATAGAGCTTTAGGTATTTCTTCTTCATTTGCACAGTTTGTTGCTTTCGACGGATGAATAACTCGCTGGGTCATTAGAGTTGTAATCTTCCTTGTCAATCTGCTACTCGAGCTTGCGAGCGACGCTATTTAAATTCGCCACTTCAAGATGAAAATATGCTAGTAATTCACCAGTGTTCAATTTGAGGGTTGGTAGATAATTTGTCGTTGATAAGCTTGTTAATATGTGTCTCGCCCCCAAATTTTATCCCTTTTTCCTTTTTTTTTTTGAAAATGGAAAATGAATAAATACTTGAACAATTTTTTTTATATAATTAAAGGACGTGAACTAACTAAATCGGGAATAATATAATAAAGTAAAATTTTGATGTCTGAACTAAACATTGACTCTAACATATAAAATATGGTGCTTTACATATTGGTTAAAAAAATCACTATATTTACAAATTGGTTCATAAAAATTTGCATGGAAGTGTTTTTTGTATTTGCACGGAAGTGCTTTTTTTTTTTGCACACAAACCAATTTGTAATTTGTGCGAATTTATTGAACCAATTTGTACTTTTTTCTATAAAATAAATCATCTCTTAAAAGAGTTTCAAAGAACACTAACTTAAAGAAGGATAAACCATTGTTTTTTAAAATCGGTTGAACCGGTCGGACCGTGAACCGGCCATAGAACCAGTCCGATTGCCCCCTGAAAATTGTTTTTACGGTTCAACCAGAAAAAACCGATCAAAACTGGAAAAAACCGGCCAAAACCGGTCTACTTTTATATTTTAATTTTTTTATAATTCTTTTATTAAATTAAATCGTGAAACATGTCTCAATCCCAAAATTAATTTATTCTACAATTTATATATTTTAAATTTTCATAATAATATTTTAAATTGAGATTTTACATATACATGAATTATGAAACATATCATAGATTATAATCTGGTATTATACCTTGAGCTATTTTGAGTATTTTTATTTCGATTGTATGTGATTCTATTATTTTATTACTTTATTTCAATATGTGACATATAATTTATTAAAATTTTATATGAGAATATTTAATTTATTTTATTTTTAATATAACATATATAATATTTAAAAATGTAAGACAATATTAATTTAACAGTTAGATCGTCGGTCCAACCGGTTGGACCGTGAACCGGTGCTCTATCCGGTTTAGTCACCGGCCCAGTTATGAAAACACTGGGATAAACTTGGTCCTAGAAGTTCATAAAATAATAATAATGATAGTAACTAAAATGAAAACATCCGTCATCACCACTCCTCGCCGTCATACTGTCACGCCCTAAATTTCTATATCTCATTGCAACGGAAGTCTTACTTTAATTAATAATTTTGAAAATATCTTTTAGAACGTGAATTAACATGCTTGGAATAAATTTTCTTTTCTTTTAAAACCTTTGGAGTGAGAATAACCTGAAATTTTAAAAATTGGGGTGAGAATGCAAGCACACTCAGTGGAATTAAGTTATTCAACGTTAAATATAAATGTAAACATGTAAGTTATCAATGCCAGATAAAAACATTCACATATAACTTTGCCACTTTGCCATTGGTACTTTGTCACTTTGTCATAGATACTTTGCCACTTTGCCATTTTGCCATTTTGCCATTGAGCACGGCGGGTTGAACCTGAAGACTCGTTAGTCCCGGACCTCATAAGGGTCCCTGGCTATAATAATAACATGGAATAGAAATCATATAGCAGGCAACTCAACAAATCACATAAACATTTAAAATTGAATAAAAATGCATTAGAGCTCTACTAACCACTGTAGAGTTAAAGCAACAGAACTCCACCTCAAGTACGGATGCAAGATGTGAAAAATAGGAGTCTCGTACGAACTAGTCCTCGCAATTGACGTCGCCTAACATTATAAATAATTGCATTACTTAGAAAATATTAGAGATAAAGTCCCAAATTAAAAATAAAAATATTGTAAGTCCTATTTATAAACCTTTAAACTTCTAAGTCTGCATAACATCACTTAAACTCTACATTATTTGCCCCTACACTAATACGTCTTCCAAAAAACATATAAATCTTGAAAAAACTAGTATGCTGCAGAATCAAAACTACCATCCACTAATTCGAAAATGCACCCCAACATGTATATGATTTAATCATAAACTAATATAATTAATCTATAATAACTTCCCTACAAGAAACCCACCAAAATGATATTAAAAAGAACAAACCGTGCATAGATTGTGTTTCAGAAAGAAAAAAATATTATCCTCAACCATAGTTTGACCAGTTTGACATATTTTCGACAAAAAGAGATTTCAATACTAAATTTGCATAAATTATATGAAAAAATAATCGATTAATAATCCCAATAGCCAAGATTGATAAAATACATACGAAATTTAAATCACAGGCCACCATGCATGAAACAGAAGAAAATGAACAATCAATTCATACGCACACGCAAATGAATATATATATATATATAAACAGGGAAGAAACGGTTACTTCTTTAGATATCGAGTACTGACTCTGGTTCTCAACGAAACACAATTCGGTGGAAGAAATAGTTGTATTTTATCACTCTGGCTTGAAGAAAGAAAGAAAACGTCTATACCGATCGAGATTTTTGCTGAGAAAAGAAATATGTATTATGTGCTTTTCTAAGAAAGATGTTCGGCTATTAAAAGAGTGAGGATATCATTTTTATGTAGAGAGGAATCTGTAAACTACCGTAAATTAAATAAATAGATATGGAGAACGTTTTATCAGTTGAGAGAATTATGGAACCTGATTTTGAATATATGTCTGTTGTAATCGAATAAAGCGATAAAGCGTAAAATAAGAACACAGGATTTGATTACCCAGTTCGTCACAGCGTGACTACGTCTGGGGGCGACCAAGCCAGGAGATAATAATATGAACTGCCGTAAAGTTTGTACAGAGATATCAAGTATATAGAATACAAGAGTATATAATACATTAAATAGACAGTACCCTAACCCTAACTCTAAGTCCATGGGCCTAAAGCCCACTGGACCATATCTAATATTATGTCCACATATATAATATAATATATACTAAATATATTATAACACTCCCCCTTGGACATAATAACAGTGACATGGATGAATACAAAAGTTACCAAGAGGAGTATAAACATTGATCTTCAGGATCCTATCTTCAGGATTGTTTTGGATTTGATACTCCCCGTGAAGATAACAATCTTCCAAGTCGACGCATCCCGATTCCATTTACATACTTTTCAAAAGTAGAAGTGGGAAGGGATTTAGTGAACAAATCAGCGAGATTGTCACTTGAGCGTACTTGTTTTATCATGATCTCACCACTCTTCTGGAGTTCGTGAGGATAAAAGAATTTTGGGGAAATATGTTTCGTCAAGTTCCCTTTGACGTAGTCATTACCCATTTGTGCAATACATGCAACATTATCTTCATAGATAATTAAGGGGCTTAAGTCATTAGAAGGGATACCACACGAATCGTGAATGTGTTTTACAAGGGATTTCAACCAAACACATTCTCGTGCAGTTTCGTACAGAGCTATGATCTCTGAGTGGTTTGACGATGTGGTCACCATAGTTTGTTTGACAGATCTCCATGAAATGGTTATACCACCAGAGAGAAAGACATAACCCGTTTGCGATTTCGCATTGTGGGGATCAGATAGATAACCAGCATCAGCATAACCTACAAGTGTTTTGTCTTGGTTTCTTTGATAGAACAGACCAAGATCTTGAGAACCTTGAAGATATCGTAAAATATGTTTCACACCATTCCAATGTCTCCTCATAGGGGAGACACTGAACCTTGCAAGTAGATTCACTGCAAAGGCAATATCTGGCCTAGTGCAGTTTGTAAGATAGAGCAGTGTGCCAATCACACTTAGATAGGGAACTTCAGGTCCCAATGGCTCTTCGGTATCTTCTTTAGGTCTAAATGAGTCCTTTTCCACTTCGAGGGAATGGACAACCATTGGAGTGCTTAGTGGATGAGATTTATCCATGTGGAATCTCTCCAACACTTTCTTTAGGTAGGCTGATTGGTGTATCAGTATTCCTTCAGGGAAATGCTCGATTTGCAGGCCGAGACAGAACTTGGTTTTACCCAAAGTTTTCATTTCAAATTCAGTTTTTAGGATTGAACTTGCTTTTTCAATCTCTTTCCTTGTTCCAATAATGTTTAGATCATCAACGTACACCGAGATGATGCAAAAACCATTAAGGGATTTATTTATGAATACACAAGGAAAAGCCTCGTTATTTATGTATTTCTTCTTCAGGAGGAATTCGCTTAGTCGATTATACCACATACAACCTGATTGTTTTAAACCATATAACGAGAGTAGTAATTTTATGCTGAACATACTACGATGTTCATTATTCCTCATCTGGGGATAATATCATCCATCAGGGATTTTCATATAGATATCAGTATCTAATGATCCGTATAAGTATGCGGTAACTATGTCTATTAACTGCATTTAACTTGCCAGGGATATATGGCAAAACTTTATAATATTCACAATAGGAGAATATGTTGATCACATCAAACTCAATAATGGGTCACTGCGAAAAACCCTTAAGCTGTTAATCTCGCTTTGTATCTCTCAATTTCATTTTGTTTCGTATTAATACTCATTTATATCCTTCAGGGATAAAATATTTAGGGGGTATGTACGATAGAACAAAATAGTTTATTTATTTTTGCGAGTCTAGCTCTTCCATATTTGCTTCTTTCTATTGCATCTAATCAAAGTGCTTCGGGCACCGAATTTAGATATTGGTACCAAATTTTAGAAAGAGCAACTATGGGTACGAATATGTTGTCTGTATTTATTTATTTTAAGATTCATGTAAACCAGATCTTGATCATTTCCCAAAATATATATTGATCTGGGTGTTCCACAATCCTAGTATTTTGATTGATATATGCACATGCTTTTTACTAGGATTTCTCATCTTCAGGACGAATCTCTTCAGGAGATTTCAAGAGTGACTGAATATATTATTAGCATTAATATACCATGGTTTTGTGTAAGGAGGTTCATTACGCTTCTGGCGTATAGGGGCATCAATATTATTTGATTTCATTGGAACCTCAACTATTCATAGTCACTTCATTTATAATCAGTAATGAATTTGATAATGCATCTGGCAGATTACTTGCTGATTATTGCAAGTTTATTTTCTTTTGAACTTCTGGTTCAAGTTTGACTAGTGTGTGGGCCTAAGTATTGAAGATCTTTTACGTTCCAAGTAATTTCACGACATTTATTTAGTGTGGTATTTTTATCTCCTCCTAATGCCAAAAAGTGATCTTCATCGAATATGTAGTCAGTGAATCGGGTCGTAAACTGATCCTCAGTTAAAGGTTCAAGGTATTTAAGAATAGTAAGAGATATAAAACCGATGTAAATACCTAGTTTCCTTTATGGGCCCATAGAGGTTCGCTTAGAAGGTGGTATTGGAACATACACTTTCAATTAAATGTACGTAGATAGGAAATGTTAGGTTCATTTCCACGCTCCAGTTGTAGAGGGTAATATTCATAATATGCAGTTGGTCGGATTTGGATTAGTGATGATGCATGTAAAATAGTATGCCCCCAAGATGAAACAGGTAAGTTCAATTTTTGTAGTAGCGGTCTAGCGATTAATTTGAGATGTTTAATTAATGATTAGACTAGACCATTTTGAGTATGAACATGAGGGACCGAATGCTCCACTTTAATCCCCAATGCCAAGCAATAATCATCAAATGCCTTAGAGGTGAATTCACCGGCATTGTCCATGCGCATGGATTTGATTGGATGATTTGGGAATTGTGATATCAACAGGATAATCTGGGTAATAAGCTTTGCATAAGCAGTATTGCGGGTGGATAGCATGGTAACATAAGTCCACCGAGTGGAGGCATCTATTAGGACCATAAAGTACAGAAATGGTCCGGATGCAGGGTGTATCGGTCCACAAATATCTCCTTGAATCCGCTCAAGAAATTTAGGAGATTCCATTCTTACTATACTACTAGAAGGTCGAATTATTAGTTTACCCATTGTGCAAGCATCACATATGTATTCATTAACAGAAGGGATTCTGTTGTATGTTATGTTATGGCCAGATGAATTACATAAAATCCGACGCATCATGGTTTGTCATGGATGTCCTAGTCGCTCATGCAATAATTTAAAAGAATTTGGATCATTAAATTTTAGATTAAGGGCTATATGGAAATTTGAAGGTCTGATGTATGTGTAATACAAACCAGACGAGAAAGAAGGAAGTTTTTCGACAATATATTTTTTACAATCTAAATAGTGAGTCATTAATAGATATTCATTATTGTCCTCAGTGTTCGTCTCAATGTGATAGCCATTCTCTCGAATGTCTTTAAAGCTGAGGAGGGTACAGTTTGATTGTGGAAACAATAAAGCATTTTTTATTGTTAAATCGTTACCCATAGGGAGGATTATCGAGGCTCTTCTGGATCCAACAATTTGAATATCGTCGTCAGAAAATTGTATTGACACTTCCTTTCTTTTCAATTAATGTTTGGAAAAAATTTCTATCTTTCAAGATAGTATGTGTAGTAGCACTATCTACTAGGCACAAAACATTCATCTCCATAAGCACACAGTTGTACGTTTCGATATGAGGAATGCTAAGGAGAGCTAAGATTATAGACGCTGATTTATCAGCCGCACAAGGGGTCACTTAGGTCCTACTATATCAAAAATGTATTAATTTGTAGACAATAGTCATATATGTTCACCCAAGAGGTCATCCTTGTCTATGACAAAGCCTGCTTCAGGCAGATCGGTGTGGTGTGTTTCACCGTGAGGTGCCTTCCCCTTTTTGTCTTTTAGCATACGTTGAAATAATTCCACTAGATGTTTTGGAGTACGACACGAGCGAGACCAATGGTCGTCGCATCCACACTTGTGACAGACTTGTTTGTTCTGTGCACGTGAGCTCGATGGTTGAGTAGATTTTTTATCTTGAGGTGCATCTTTGTCATTTGCACTTTGTTGTGCATTGTTGCGACCTCGGCCTCGTCCCCTACCATGGCCTCGACTTCGGGTCGATCTACGTCCCCCATTCGCATCATTCTCTTTTCCACGTTTGCGGCCTCTAGAGTTTTTTCGAGTAGCATGTGCTTCTGGCACTGCTTGTGAGCCAACCGGTCTAGTGTTGTGATTTTTCATCAACAGTTGGTTGTGCTTTTCTTTGACTAGAAGTGCAGAAATGAGCTCGGAATGAGTTTGATACTCTTTGGCTCTGTACTACTGCTGGAGTACAAGATTATTCGCGTGGAAAGTAGATAGAGTTTTTTGAATTAACTCTTCATCAGTTATTGTTTCATTGCACAGCCTTAGCTGAGAAACAATGCGATGTAGGGCAGAGTTATACTCCGTTACAGATTTAAAATCTTGAAAACGGAATGTTAGCCAATCATATTTGGCTTGGGGAAGGATCACATCGTGTTGTTGTTGGAAACGATCCTTCAGGGATCTCCGTAACACAAATGGATCTTTTTCAGTGAGGTACTCATTTTTTAGATCTTATTGAGAAAGTGTCTCAAAAAGATCAGAGCTTGTGCCTTCTGGGCAGTTGTGGATTTAGATGGTTGTCTAATTGTGTCAGTAAGGTCCTTAGAGACTAAGTGGATTTCAACGTCAAGAGCCCATGTCAAATAGTTATGGCAAACAAGTGCCAATTCATCGAATTCACATTTAGTGATGTTTGACATATTTTTGCTACAAAAATTAATAAATGGAAATTTATTAAAAATTATTTGTTTGTAGCATTTAATAATTAAGGCTCAATCAATAAAAAAAAATTGCAAAGATAAAAATTAATAATTAATTATAGGGGTTATAAATATTTTTGGGTGTATGACTTTTATGAGACATTTATTAATGGGACTTCGGGCCCAAAAATAATTTATAACAATTAGGAATTTGGGCTTCATAATATTATTATTATGAATTTTATTAATGGGACTTTGGACCAAAAAATAAATTAATTAATTGACGGTCTAACTCATAAATAGTCCAAGTATATTTTAATGGGCTTCAGGTCCAAGAATTAACAATTAGGACAAAAAAAAATATTGAGGACCAATCAAAAAATAAATAAGAGCCCAAAAACATAAAAAGGCCCAAATGATTAAATAAGGAGGCCCATTTACATATAAGGGGGGTCCAAATGATTAAAAAGGGTACATTTAGATTTTCTTTTAATTAACGGGCCCAATTCATAGAAGGGAGGCTGAACCACAAACAGCCCAAACTAAAATTGATTAGGCCCAAAACTAGTCAAGGGTTTTTAAAGAAAAATCAACTCCGATTTCGTGTGCCGGATTTTTTGCAGAAATAGTTCGGCGAGGCGTCGCCGTCGCGTCACAATCAGCGTCGTCGTTTTCATTCAGGCGCAGTCGCAGACGGTGGCCGTTCGCACAGTCACCGTCGCAGGGCGCTGTTTCCATCAAGCCGCTTCAAGGGCAGGCGTTTAGCCGTTAGCGATCGGTAGTCACGGTAGAGACGTGATTAGGGTCATAATTGCATCTTTTTGCATCCATTTCTCTATGGTTTTGATGTTCTTAAGTTCATATTTGACCCTAAAATGCTATACTTTGTGCATTTAACCCTTTTTGGCTAGAAAGTTGTGTTTTGTAGTGAAAACGAGCAAAACCGGCAAAAGATGAGCAAGTTAGTAAAAGTTCAGAAATTGTGAGTTGATCCAATGGAGGCAAATGATATACCATGTCGAAGAGTTCGAAGAGAGGGTCGCTATGAAAAAAAGAATCAAGTCAATCAGAACTCTAGAACTCAAGATATAAAGGAAACGAGGAAGTCGAGGATCGATCGAACTGGGCAAGCCGGGTTTGTGTGACCACCAGTATGGGCTCGTGCGAGGAGTAGCTTGGGTTCGTGCGGAAAATCCCTGGTTCGTTCGCTGATGGACCGCACGAGTGCTCGCACGATCCGGATCGTGCGACCACCTGCTTTGGATCGTGCGAGGGTCCGGTTTGGCACACTTTCGAGGGCTGTTTTGTCTTTTCGCTCATTTAATGAAGGGCATTTTGGACTAAACATTGTGGGCACTATAAATACTTCAATGATCAGATTTTCAAGGCATCTAAGTCATAATCTTCATAATTCCAAGTTCTTATATTAGTTTAGAGAGAGAATTAGGTAGTTACTAGTTGGGTTTATAAGATTTCTTCTTAGGATTTCATAGATAACTTTTGATCTACCGTTCGGATCATCGATCCGTTTGTTCCTGCATTCTCGTTTCAGCTAGGGCTACATTTCTACCGATTGAATTTCATTTTCTATTGTCGGATCATTTTCTAACATTTCAAGGTAATTAGTATCTTTCCCAATTTCATTGTAATAGGTAAGATTTTGTGTTCTCTATTCAATTTCAGCATGATGATGATTGTAGTTAGTTCAATTGTTCATTTGCTTTCCCAATTAGCCATGGGCTAATACCCTTGTGTGTTAGTGTATGATTCCTATGGAGTAATGTGGTGTGAATGTTGATCTTATGAATGCTATGAGATGTTGTATGATCAATTCTCTTAATTGATGATTTGTATGGTTGCTTAGCATGTATAATTGATTAATTAGGCCATTAAGGAAGTTGCTTCATATGAGAATTGGGCTATTTTCCAAAATCTTCTTGTTATTAGGCCAGTGCATGCTAGGTGCTTGATAAAATTCCTAAGATAATGAGAATTATCCTTTATTGAATAGAAAGAACAATAGTGGGCTCTAATGTGTATCTAGGAATACCTTTGCATGTTAGAGAGACTTGCCAATTGATTGTACAATAGCACATTGCATGAATAAGTGATACAACACTATGTGAAACATAGGATAGTACACTAATACATACTCTCACAACTTGCTCATTTTGCACCAAAGTGATATGTAGTTTACTTTCTTGACAAGCTAGTAGACATAGATACCAAACTCACTTTTATTGCTTTGTTTGAGTTTCGAATTAGAACAACAATCATACCTTTCAATCTCTCATCTCTCTGTGTTCGATAAATAAACGTGGTCATCTTGCCACGATGATAACGATCACGTGCACTTGCGTGTAGACACCATTTTGGGCAAACAAGACGCCGCCGACATTCTCCCAAACACAGCGTCCCTCCGTCGCAAGAAGGTGTTGGCCGCCGCTCGTGACGCGCAATACCGTCGCGCTGATCGGTGAAGCATTACCATCTCCATCGCGAATCGAGGGGGCGTCGCTAACGCTATCGCCCGTACCCAGAGGCACCTTCACGCTCAAGGGCGGACGCACCGTCACACAGGCAGTTGTCGTGCGTCGCCATCATTGTGGCTCACTTCCCCCCGCCGTCGCGTCGAGGCCACTGTAGGGGCCGTCGCGTGGTGGGGGTGTGCTGTCGTTCGTGTCGTCCTCACAGTGCTTAGGGACATCCGTCGAGCCACTTCAGGGGCTATCAGACGGTAGGTATCACGTTTGGTTTCAGGATTTCTGGAAATTTTCAGTTTTTTTAAAAAAATCGGATAGGAAACGATCCGATTGAAAATCAATGGAATAGATTTTTTGGTTTTTGTTTTGTTTTGTTTTCTGGAATCGAATTTGTTTCAAGAACAGAGCTTAATGAATCAATTACAGTTTCTTGTTTTTTTTTTTCAAAACTGGGTTTCGAATATTGAGGATATGGGTTTTGTTCACAGTGCATATGCATGTAAAATATAAATCATATACCCATAAATAGCGTACATGGAATCAATCAAAACGAAAATAATCAAGCGCATGTGATGATTTAATACATATGAGGAATTATTTAAACTCAGATCATGTATATAAACATATTGTCATATAATTGCATAGAATAGCAAACATATATGATTCCAAATATATAGATTCATAATATGTACAGGGGATATATGCAGATTTAACCAATGGGAATCATATATAAAAGCAAAGTCATGACAGCATGTGTACAAACATATATAGTAGGATTCCTAAGCATGGATATAAATTTTTCTCATATTAATTTAAATAGGAAACTTACGGTTTTAGCAATTAATTAAAAATTGATTCCAATTAGATCCAGAAACTGCTTGAGCAATCCTCTAGTGAATCTTATTCCTCGTAGAGACTCGTGCTGATAACGTGTTGTAATCGAATAAAGCGATAAAGCGTAAAATAAGAACACAGGATTTGCTTACCCAGTTCGTCACTGCGTGACTACATCTGGGGGCGACTGATTAGAGTCATAATTGCATCTTTTTGCATCCATTTCTATATGGTTTTGATGTGCTTATATTCATATTTGACCCTAAAATGCTATACTTTGTGCATTTAACCCTTTTTGGCTAGAAGGTTGTGTTTTGTAGTGAAAACGAGCAAAATCGGCAAAAGATGAGCAAGTTCGTAAAATTTCAGAAATTGTGAGTTGATCCAATGAAGGCAAATGATATACCATGTCGAAGAGTTCGAAGAGAGTGTCGCAACGGAAAAAGAATCGAGTCAATCGGAGCTCTAGAACTCAAGTGTTTGCCAAAATCATGATGATTTCCACGCAAGTGAACGTGGTCGTT